>JAKCPI010001703.1:0-84385 GCA_023213315.1 Euborellia annulipes | reverse complement strand
TTGGCATTTGAGTGCATACTGTATGTTGAAAAATAATTTTCTTGTATATATGAATGTTTATAATTTTAATATTACAAAAATTGTACAATGCTTACAGCTCGAAAATGGACTGAGGATGGCGATATTTAATTATAGCCGAAACTGTCTCCACTACTCTTGAGTTTCATTTCGTAGAGGCTTACTTCCTGGCTGCCCGCTCCCTCTTCTATTGTTGATATACAACAGCCACTTCACTTATTGTCATAATAATATTTATGTTATCCTTATAATAATAAGGAGGTATCACTCCTTATGAGGGGATAGTGAATTTTTTCCCTAATTTTATGTTTCCCAACCTATTAAAAATTTTTCTTGACTTTTTTTATATACTAGGATAAAATATTTTTATATAGAATACATTTTTATTTTTAGGATTTGGTTTATACTCCATATTATTATTGATTACCACAATCACCGTATTAACTCTGAAAATTGCTGGACTCAATACAATTAATTATGCAATTCCTTATGCAGCTTGTGATTTTGAAATTGATGAAGCCACTCATGGAGCGCTCAATTCTATCTCATACTTTGGTAAATATTTTGTAGTATAAAAAATTTTAAATTTGACAAGTATTAATAGTAACTTTGTTTCTTTTCTTTGACACCTGCATATCCAGGGAAACTTTTCACTCTGAATGTCCCCAAAGGAGTAAACCCTTCCTCTGAGTGTTTAGAAATGACACGTTCTTGAAAAGTTTCTGGTCAAAATTTGCATCCAAAGTTGAGATTTATAAGTTATTTCCTTCCTATTCGGACCCGACTTGTTTTTTAGTAGGAAAGAAGAAACAATGTTAAAGATTTTTTTAAATTCATGTAGGCCCTACGCAGCGGCGTAACTAGCCTTTGAGGGCGGAGGGGGCGAAGCTCAACTAGGGCGCCGTTTTTTAAGTGGTAATATAATTTTAAAGAAATCTATCAATTTTTTGGACTCTATCGAAAGAATATGTTAAAATCACAGTCCCTGGGCTATATTTTAGATGCTCTAGGGCGCCTATGTCGGTATCGAGGGGCGCCAAAGGCTTGAAGCGTCTGGGGCGGAGGGGGCAAGCGCCCCCTTCGCCCCCACCTAGTTACGCTACTGGCCCTACGTCCTTTTTTTTTGTCTTCGTCATTTAATCTCTAAACCAGCTTCTTAACCTTTTCAGAAATCTGCATCCCTTGGAATCTTAAAATATTCTCTCGCACCCCCCTATAATCTGTTGACCAAAAAAAAAAAATCATCACTTTCACATTTGTAAATTTTCAAGTTGTTGATCTATTGCGTAAAGAAAGTAAAATGATAAAATTTTATAGATAGAATTTCTATAAATAAAACCCCTTAAAATGCTTTCTCGCATCTCTGGGGGTGAGTTCACTAGGGTGAGTCGTTTTGCCACTTTTTTCGGAGCGAAATGTAATATCCGGCAATAGTGGCCCACTCACATGGTCATTACCAGGGGCGCCGGAACGAATTTGAATCAGGGGGGCAAAAATTTTAGAAAATTTAGAAAATTAAAATAATTTAATATGTTTAAATAGTATAAAACAAAAACAAATCTACTATAAAACTTTAAAAATTTTAAATAAAATCACAATTTTAATAAAATTAAAATTTTAAAAAATTTGGTAGTGATTTTTCAAAAATTTTTGGAAAAAATTTGGAAAAAAATGAATTTCTTACTCTTTTAATTTTTTTAATTTAGAAGATTTTATTTTTCAAAAGTAAAAATATATCATTTTTAATAATAAATGAAATAAATGAAGAAATTTTGCCCCCTCTGCCCCCCCCCCCCCTGTAGGATGCCAGGGGGCAATGACCCTTGCCCCCCAGTTCCGGCGCCTATGGTCATTACAGATATAAATTTTTTTCAAATCGGTTTCAATATCTTCTATGAGAATTTTTACCTTTTGGACTTTCGCCTCAGCAGACGATATGTTGCCTATCATGTCAGTTTAAATTGAGTTGCTCCCTTATCTACGGAACATATTCTATTCAAATTAAGAAAATAATTTTTTTAGGTGAAGCATTTTGCGGACCAATTTGGGGTACAGCAAGTGATCGATACGGACGTAAAAAAGTTATGATTGTCATCTGCCTGTTGGGAGTGATTTGTTCGTTGGCGCTAGGATTATCGCCTACTGCTGAAGTCCTTTTAGCCGCTTCTTTCATTCTTGGCATCGGGTTGGTGGAAATAATTTAAGACCATCGATTATCCAGACGAATTTAAACTAAATGTATTTAAAGTATAGGGGTCGTCCACATACTACTTAACCCTTTTTTTTTATAAATTCAACTTTGAATTCTTATGTCACACTTAGAGAAACCCCCGGGTCCCCCCATGTCACAATTAGTAACGTTTTGTTCAGATCCCTCCCCCCCCCCAACGCGTTACGTAATATGTGGACGACCCTATAGTGCTTATTGTTGAAAAATTGCGAAAGGAAAAACAATTTAAACACTTGACAAGAAAAAATTCCCAGCTGTATCGATCTCCCAAGAAATTCTATGCCAGGGCCGCCGAGAGTGTGAACGAGCTCCGGGGCTTCTCGATATTCTGTAAGCATCCAGAGGCTTTTAATTTTTGGCTACGCCTGTCTTCCAGTATATTATTAATTTTTTTTTCATTAGGAATTTATTGTTGAATTAAAGGATCGCCCTCGGGGCTTGGCGTAGAGGTTAGCATGCTAACCTCGTATACCAAACGTCGCGGGTTCGGACCCAGGCAGTCCGATAATTTTATTTAAGCCACTTGGATAGCAAATGGCTTAAATAAGAATGCGTGGACCCCATATATGTATATTAATCTCTATAACGGATATCGTCAAAGTCTTAAATGGCCTAAGTTGCCGAAAAGACTATATGTATGTGTGTGTGAATGTGAGTGTGAATGAGAAAAAAGTGTGAGTGTTTTTTGTTTAAAAAAAAAAAAAAAAAAAAAAAATTAAAGGATCAGGCCCCAGAGATTTAATCCCCCTCCTACTCCCCTCTGCAGCCCTGGCTCTTGCATAGAATATTCTCTTGGTTTGGATAATTGATTTTCATAATTTTATTTTTATTTTAATCTTCTTTTTCAATGCAATTCATAAAGCATAGGCAGTTTGACTTCTCTTATGGTGACGTCACTCTGTGAGTTTCATCCAGAGAAATACAGATCTACTCTCGTTATGTATGTTGGTTTCTCGAATCTTATTGCAAACATCATTTTCCCAGGTATCAAACTCTTAAAATATTAATAAGTGAGCAACTTGTTGATGGGTGATTTAATATTAATGTTCAATTTTGATACAGCTATTGCGATTGGAATAATTCCTTTGGATTTCGTTCTCCCGATGGGGTCTGTGCTGTTTAGATCTTGGAGACTTTTTCTCATTCTCACCATCACTACGCCTGCTCTTCTCGGACTACTCTTATTATTTTTTACGTCAGAATCTCCGAAATTTCTTTTAGCGAATGTCGGCCAAAAAGAGGCGCTCGCTGTTTTGAGAAAAGTCTATGTGTGGAACACTCGACAGCCTCCAGAATCATTTCCGGTAAAATTTCCTAATGTTAGAGTAATGGGCGTAACTAGGGGTGTCCCGAGGAGCCCGCCCCCAGAAAACTCCCCGACCCAAGAAAAATTGAGACAATATGGGGCCTTCCAGGCCTCCGGAGGATGGCTGGTCCCCCCAGCCAAATTTCCTAGTTACGTCCAATGTTAAAGTATTTGAATTTTGTAATTAATCTCTAGACAAAGTTCGCAGAATTAGAATATGAGGAAGATGCCAAACAAGAAGTTAAACAAGCAAAGACGAATTTTAAGAAAAGGATTCGGGCTGGAATGCAAAGAATGGGTCCACTTTTTAAAAAACCTTATATCAACCGATTATTACTTTTGCTATTTGTATTCTTCATTAACGGACAGTGAGTATGTTTAATAATTGAATCTAAAATATTTACCTAATATATTGATGAATTTTTAAGGACTGGATGTTATCTTTCTTGGATGCCTCAGTATTTGGCTTTACAAAGCGATTATGAAACCTACTATGGTGACTCTAAAGAAGCAACTGTTTGTGAAATCTTAGATACGATGAATTCTCGGAACACAACATCCACAACCTTATGCTCTTCGAATGTTAGTAGAACTATTTTCCTGCTCCAGTCTCGCCTGTTCTGGGGAGAATTTCTGGTTGAATGTTTTTTTTTTTATCAAAAATCGATTTTATTTAAACCAATTGGATACCAAATGGCTTAAATAAGAATGCCTGGACCTCCTAATTGTATAGTATTAAATTAATGAGTATCGTTAATGTCTTATATGGCCTTAGTTGCCGAGAAAACTGTGCGCATGTGTGTGTGAATGGGAAAAAAGTGCGAGTGTTAAAAAAATCCTTCTTTAAAGGAATGCATAAATAATTCTCCTTTTCTTCTTTTTTTTAGCTCAACATAGACTCTTCTCGGTTTGTCGACTCCATAATCATTGGATGTGTTTCTTTGGGAGCAAATATTGCCGCCACATTATTACTTCGATTCATAGAAAAGAATTATATTTTAGGTGAATTGAGGATATAAACATAAAATTCCTAATATGCGTATATTTTAGCGGCTTCTATGTTCCTACAGGGTTCTCTTCTTTTGATAGGCGTTTTTTTGCCTAACAGTTGGATTGCATTGACATTAGTGGTGGCCTTTTATTTAGTGAGTTTGTACCTGATCCTTGCTCTAGTAACTGAGGCCTTTCCTACGAGCATTAGAGCCTTCGGAGTTGCTTCTGCCACAGTGGCTTCGCAGATCAGTCCTGCTATAAGCAATCTGATTCTGCCCTCTTGGCTAATCTACTCTTGCCAACAGTCGTTCATCGTCTATGGGGTTCTTAATATTGGTAAGCATTTTTAATTTTACAAATGTGTTTGATTTATAGTCCAAGGTTCTCAAAAAGTTGGATAGTCCTGCCCTGAAATTAAGATTAATTCATAAAATCTAGAAATATAATATATGTATAATGATCCCAATATAATCCCTTAAAGAGGGTGGGAACGTGTTTTTATAATCTTCTTTCCCCTACTTTTCGTGGGAGCAGAAGTACATTTGTGGATTCTAAAATTTAAGATTTTTCTTAAAAATTCCTATACATGCTTTCGGGCTTGGTGTAGTTGGTAGCGCGTCTGCCATGTATTCCAAAAGACTGTGTGTATGTGTGTGCGAGTGTGAGTGTGAATGGGAAAAAAGTGTGAGTGTTAAAAAAAAATCATCGGATTGCATTTTGAATTAAAATTTTTATAATTATATCTTATTTTATATCTCTCTTTCTCTATAATGTCGCTTGTCATCACTGTTCCGTGGATGAGGGATCGTCCTGAAGGTGTTCGAATCATAATTGATCTCTTTTAATTTGAATTTTGTTATACTCTCTTAAAAATTCATTATATACAGTATTTATATAATATACAAATTAAAGTGCTTGTTCTAAAAATCAATCTTTCTAATATGATTGACTATATAATTTTTTTCAGTGACATCTTTTGGAATGTTATTTATCAAGAGGTTTTTATAATTTTCATATTTATAAATAGTGAATTATGATATTATACCATGTATATATATATTTGTTTATTAATTTCACATTCAAATCCAAATCTCCTAAATCCCTGGATGTGTGGTTCAGAGGGAAACGAACTAACACAAAAATTACAAGTTTACCTCTAGCACCAGAAGCTAATGCTTTACTTCTATTAGGACCAAGTTGTGTGTACATGCAGGGTAAAAGGAAGAAAAGTATTTATACCATAAAATAATGAATAGAAAATATCAAGCTAAATCCAAAGAAATGACAAAAACAAAATTTATCTCTTTCCCCAAATGATTCCTGTATCGTTCTATTGAATTTAACATATAAATAATGTTTTAAATTATCCTCTATTAAAAAATCATCCGCAAGATATAATTTTGTAAATTATAACACAAGGAAATATGAATTAATTATTTATTTAATTCATAATTGTTTTGAGTATATAATTAGAAATAACACAAGTTTTAATATCAAAATACAAAAGTTAAAGTTTTAAAATACTTATTTAGGTAAGAAATTATTCATTCGGAAGGTCCATAATTCTCGGAAAAACCCAAGCATTTTTCAGGATTAAAAAAGAACATGTTCTGATGAGGCTTTCCTTTTTGTGAAACAGCTTTAATTATCTCTTGAGAAAGAACTCCACCTACGATCGCACATGAAAATACCAATTGTGCATATAGATTCCTATAAAAAAAAAAAAAATAAATAAAATTAGTAATAATATATAATAGTAATTAAAGAATTATTGATTATTTATATTTTTTTAGAGCTACTATATTTGATAAAAAATTAATTTCTCGAGAATAATATCAATATCAATATTTAATAATAAACTAGCGAGTGCTTTCCACGCAAATATTTCAGATTGACGCAATCCATCAGTGCATCAAATTATATAAAATGCGGAACGTGCACGCTCTTAGGGGAAATTGTTTTAAAGGAAATATAACTAATTGTATCATAAAGGCCTATATAAAGATATAATTTTTCCCTCACAGTGACTTTATCATCAAAACGTTATTCTTTCTGTTTATAGAATGACTTCTCATGTTATATTTACTATTTTTGAAACAAGATCCACAAATGTATAGTTGATGCACTGAGGATGGATTGAGTTAGGCAATCCGAAATATTTGCCAATAAATTGTTTTAATGTAGAAAGCAGTCGCTGGTTTGTTTTTTCTCCATAACCCTAACGAATCGTCCCAAATTAGTTAATTTCTTCTACTTAAATATTTAATAATTATTATGAAATTTAAAATTCAATAGCTTTTTGGAAGTTTACTCGTATTTCGAAAAGTTAATGATATTTATTCATCTTTTTCGTCTTCTAATTTGATAAAATGTTTTATGTCACAAAGGCCTATAACTTACTCTAGAAGAAAATCGGAAACTTTATCTTCAGGAACTTCAATTTCTGTTAAGTATTCTTTGCGGATTTTCTTCAAGCTTTCTAAATCCTCGTCATGTGTTTTAGGGCATGGTTTACGTTTTTTTTCTTGATGAAATTTCCATAATACTGAAAAATAAGAAATTACAAATTTTTATCAATATAAATGATCCTCACGATGATTAATAATTTTTTGTAAATTTAAATTAATTTAGAAGGTGGAGATTAAAACAACAGATGCGAATATTATCTTTTTTGCTTAAGATTGGACGAAATTGCACCCCCTGAAGTCGAATCAGAACCTCCACGCTTTGGGTGCAATTTTGCTAAATCTTAAGCATAAACATATCTCGCAAACTTGCTATCTTAAACGATATATTGACTGGCTAATGGACAGTCTATTTGAACATTGATTGAAAAAATTCCATTCTTTTTGAAACAAGGCTCTACCTAGTTAATTATCTTTTTTATTAATTAAATCTTTTAGCGATCGATTTCGTCTCTTGTGACTTCATCAGGCCAGCTGGAAAATATTTTATATAATTTGACAAAAGTTAGACCATATTCTTTATTTTTGATCTTTTAAAACATTATTTCGGAGAGGGTTGTATTAAGGAAGATGAATTCTTGGAATAGCAAGCGCATCAGAATCTTTTTGTATATGTTTAACTTGTATATATATATATATAAAATTTTATATATACCTACTCGATATATTTCGGGTTATTTGAGATTGTCGTATGCAACTCCTGATGATGGGCTAATAATCAGAAATATATCGAGTTTGAAATTGAAATATTTCTTGCATTTCATTACAGCCCAGTGAAACCTCACATATATTAAATAATTTCATTTATAAATATGCTTCACGTAAAACCTACATCACTTTCCAATCAATCTACAAAATATTCTTGTTCAATATTAGTCTGGGAACTTCTCCTGTATGTCGATAGATGTTTCCCAAAGTTTTTCTATGTTTGGACACAAAAGAATTGGTGAGCAGTTCTCACACCTTTTTTTATTTTATTCATAGGGGTTCTACACAAATTAATACAAATGTAATTTTGGTAATTTTATGCTCTTGTACTTACTTTTAATGAGAAAATAGGAGGGATCACATTTAGAGATTTTTTTCTTATATTTTGGATCTGATTTCCAGTCAACATTTAGTGCATCTTGTAGAGGTAAAAAGGTATCTTTCTTTTCTTCCCTTTTTGTGATCTTTTCAATTGGTTTTTTGCTTACATCTTTTGGATTAAGTGGAGCTGGCACCTCATCTTCCCTAAAAATTTTAGAATTTATTATGAGTAAATAATTATTATAATAAAATATGTTTTAAATATATATATATTTACACGACATATTCATGTTCTCCCAAGTCAACAAAAAAATAGCCAAAATTTCCATAAACGTCACCGCAGAAGAATTTAATGCCTTTATTTCTACAAATGACATCCAACTTCAGGAGATTTTCTAAACTACATTCAAAAGCACAGACGACTGTAAATTGAGAATAGAATTCATCTGATTTATCTTCGATACTCTCTTTATCGGCTTTCACTTCAACCATTGGATTTAATTGTTGAATTCTTGGCAAAGATGCTTCAGCTCTCTGAAATTATTAAAATAAAAAACATTTAAGAATATGAATTTATATTAAAATGTTGTGGGTCATGAAATGCCAAAATTTATGCTAATATAAGTAGATGTACATGCTATTTTCTTTTATATTATAGAAATAATAGCTAAATCAAAAATAAATTGAGATAATCTTAAAATAAAGCTTAGTAATTGCTTGTTATAAGAAAAATATATTAATTAATGAAGAACGAACATTCTTGCCAAGTTGGTCTCTAGGCGCAAAGAATTGAGAACAAATGTCATCTTCTTCTACATTTTGATGGTCCATAACTGTCAAAGATTTCACACCGGCGAGAACAACATCCTTACAAACCTCAGCTCCCAGGCCTTTGCAACCTATCACCAAGATTTTAGCGTTTCTCAGTCTGAAATTAATTAATTAATTTTAAGTTGTAAACTTATTTTTATTTTCTTTTATAAGAGTTGAAAAAAAAATACCTTTTTTGAGATTCAACTCCCCATAAACGAATTTGGCGATCATAAATTTCAGCTTCAGCGGCGGAAATATTGATTTCAACAGAAGTCATGGTAAAAAATTTGTTTAGTGAAATCAGGGAGGTTGAAATTTATATAAAAAAATGTGAAAACAATAAAATTTATTTCTGGAGATATTTAAAATGTTTGAAATTAAAATAGAAACGATTTTGGTTCGACAACTTTTGCTTATACTTTTGCTAACTTCATTTATATTAAGTTAAATATATTTTTATTTTTTATTATAACTTTGTATTTTAAAGACCTTGTTACATATTTTATTTATATATATATATATATATATTTTCGTTATAATTTTTAAGATTTTTTTATTTATTCATTATTTAATTATATTTTTTTTTTTTAAGAAAAAACGATTATTAAAACATTTTTAATAATTATAATTTTATTTTCAACATTCTTTTGTAGTCAAATGATTTTAGAATTTTTATAGTCTAATATTTTTCTTTTAATATTTATTTATTTAAAAATAAATAAATTATGAATTTTTAAATTATAAATTTTCAAAGTTGGCAATTTCCGGAAAACATGTCGAAAATGTTTTCATGCAAAGTTGGTATCATGTCCCTTCCGTTAATTCTTTCATGAGCGTGAGGCCAAGATGACGGGGTTTAGTAATAAGGTATGATTAAATTTTAATTGAAATATTTAATTTATAATTGATTTTATTTAATAAATTTTGAATTTTTAAAAATGATTTAATATTATGAAATAAAATTACCATTTTTTATTTTTATTTTTTCAATTAAATTTAAACACAATGAAATCCCAATACACGTGTCTCTGTTTCCATGTGTTTTATTTATCTCTTATTTTATTAAATTGTATTTATCATTTCTTTTCTATTTCAGGCCATTCTCATCGACGGGAAAGGCCACCTTTTAGGTCGGTTGGCGTCAGTTATCGCGAAAACTGTTTTAGAGGGCAACCGCGTTGTTGTGGTCAGAAGTGAACAGTTGAATATTTCTGGCAATTTTTTCAGGTATTATCTTTTGAATTTTTTCATATATTCTCTCATCAATTATTTATCAAGCATTCGAATTAAATTTCTTAAAATCGACCTCAAAAAAATATCTGTTTTGAATATGATCTTCTGAATTCCAAAAGATAAAGCACTATCTTAACAGCTTAAAAAAAAATTTTTCTCATTTCCTGCCGAATGAAAAAATAAAATAAAATGTGATTATTGTGTCATGTGAAAGTAGTTAACGCCTTTTGTTTTAAAGGTGGATCTACCTCTAAATACAATAATTTAATATAAACTTTTCCCACAGTCCCTGCTGTGCATCTTCATTGATTGTAATACCTAAGCCCATCACTGTCGATAATAGTAAAATGAAACAAAAATCATTGAACAAGTCAAAGGAGTTGGTTTCTCGTAGCCCAAAGATTGATTGAAATTCTCATATCTGACTCTTTCATTTTTTTACAAATTTTATATTTAATCGAAATTTTTTCTATTTCAATTGATCATTTATAAAACATTCACTTTATCAAATTGTTTAAGATGTTATCACCTTCATTTCTTCATATTAAAAACCGAGTCAAAAATTACTAGCTATTATATTAAGAATAGTTGGTGCTGCAAGGCTCGAAAATTAATTATAGACTCGCTATAAATAATTGATTAAGACTCTTCTTTTTCAAAATAGAAGTCTATATACAAATACCCAAGAAAAAAATTTATTTTCATCATCTAATAAAAATAAAAAGTAATTATCCTAAGATTGATAATTATGCCTTATACGCTGATTCTGTAGTTTCTTTACTTGGTCGTATCTCGAGTTTAAAGGTGAGAAGTGGAAACATAAATTTTTTTTGATATAAGAGGTTTAGAAGGTTCAGAATAGAAGTCTATATATATATATATAAATTTGTTTCCACTACTCGCCTTCAATCTCGAAATATGAACGAGTAAAGAAACCACAGAATTAGCATAGAAGAATTGATCACGTCCTGCCTCCATCACTAATATTAATACCATTTTTTTCCTTTTAAGAGGGGTCACATCTTCTCTCTTCAAAAACCAACAGTAATCACCCATCATGGCTGGATCCCAAATTTGATACCAAATTTCCATTATTATGCCATTCTATAATTAGGATAATATAGGAGAGGGTTAAGGAAAAAGTAAATCATAATTTTTTATTGTATATTAATTTTTTGAAATCGGATAGCAAAAAAAAAAATATAAATAGCAGCAGTGAATTGATTCTTCACAAGACTCTCACTTTGCCTATCTAAACCAGACTCTCATTTTCTATCAGATTTCTATTTGATCACCAACTTCATCACGAATAATTAATAATTTTTTTTTTAACCAAAGAAATAAAATTATATGGACGTAGTATAACCAAAGCTTTATTTTGCTTAAAGGTTGCAGATTGAGATGCAAGACAAAGAAATAAAATAAAATTTTATTTATCAGGATTTATTTGTGATGAGAAGACCAACTGCAGTACATTGGTTTCGGTTCATAGAACCGTCTGTAAATTACATAAGTATTATTAACAAACAAGCAAGACACCCAAAAATCGCTCAATTCAAGGATATTATGATGATTAATTTCGCTGTTTTGTAATCACGAAACATAGAATTTGGTGGTGAGTTTTTTGTAATACCCTTAAAATGACCGATTTTTGGGCGTCTTGTTTGTTTATTAATAATACTTAGACGTAATTTACAGATCTAAAGATAGTTCTCTGAACCGAAACCAATGTACTACAGCTGGTCGTCTCAGCACAAATAGATCCTGACAAATAAAATTTTATTTTATTTCTTTGTTTTGCATCGCAATCTGCAACCTTTAAGCAAAGTAAACCTTTGGTTATACAACGTCTGTAAGAATTTCTTGCACTGTTTCGACTGTTATAAAATTATTTGGATTAAACAGACATTTCTGTAGACCAAGCATATTTTGTCTTTATTAGTACAGGGAAAAAAGATACAAAAATAAAAAAAACTTGCCTTAAAAATAAAAAAAACCATGCTCTTGGCTTCTCTAAATCTACTCTGAGAATCTTCTATCTATAAATAAATAAGATCAATTTTCAATGATTATAATCAAATCTTACCTACATTATTTGAATGTTATGAAAACACTTTTTATAAATGAGAATTTTATTTTCTTAATAATTTAACTCTTCACTCTTCTTTGTCACATAATAATACATTTTCTCCTTTTTTTTTGCAGGGCAAAATTAAAGTACCTTTCATTCCTCCGAAAGAGATGTAATGTTAATCCTGCTCGAGGACCTTTCCACTATAGAGCTCCCAGCAAGATCTTATGGCGAACAGTTCGTGGTGCGTATATATTTGGGAAAAATGATTTCTAATTTTTTAACCTTTTCTTTTAATTTGATATAATATTATTTCTTCAATCCTGACGACCTCGTTTCCTGGATTATCACCCTTGCCTATACAATATACATATTTATATATATATATATATTTTTTTTTCAATGATTATTATTAAAATCTTACCTACATTATTTGAATGTAATGAAAACACAATTATTAAATGAGAAAAACTTTTTTATTTACACTACAAGTTAAATTTTTAAAATTCTTTGCTAACTTGTCATTATTATTTTTTAAGGAATGCTCCCACACAAGACGGAACGAGGAAAGCAGGCACTTAAGCGATTGCGCGCCTATGAAGGTATTCCTCCCCCATATGACAAGAGGAAACGATTTGTTGTTCCTGGCGCTATGAGGGTTTTGTGCCTTAAACCAGGAAGAAAGGTAATTTAATTTATTCATTTTATATTTATGTAATAATGATACTTTACATTAAAATTATGTTTTTATCAGTCCTTAAAAAAAGTTTAGAAAAAATTTTATTCAAATTTTACAAAAACCATAAAAGAAGAAGATTCCGTTAACTCGCTTTCTCTTCATCACTTTTTTGTTATGTAAATAAAAAAATATAACTAAATAATTGTAAAAATGAAACAAGATATTTTTATTGGCTAGTTTAATTAATTATGAATCTTTTTACAAGATTACTTTATCGATTCTAAATAATTAAGATACTATAATGCAAGCACAGAGAAACTTAAACGACATAGTGTGCCCCCCCCCCCCCCCCCCGTTTCCTCTTTTTTTTAAAGGAGAGTCGATCAAATTAAGAAGACACAAAACTAAACCTTATTTACAAGTTGGCTTTTTCTTTGACAAGACACTCAACAGAAATAAACAACACTACAATTTACAGTGATAAAAGCAAAATTGGCATATTTGTCGCTTACTCCCCTTTAATTCTGAACTCCTTATATAAACAATTACCAGTAACCGTCCTATTAAAAAGAAATAAAATTTATTATTAAATTCGGGGTGCTCTCTGTAAATAAAAACAGGTGTGAGCGGTGCTGATGAGAATCCTGTATATATATATGAGATATATTTATATACTCATCGGCACAATTAATATTAATATATATATATATATATATATATATATATATATATATATATATTCCATTGAATAAATAATTATGTGGGGGCTTTATCGCTTCCCGGAATAGTTTGAAATTATTATCTATTAATTTGAACAAGAACAATATTTCAACAAGATTTTTTAATTTTTAATCATATTTGGCGGAGGTGTAACGCTGTTAATGTGTAGATTAAAGGTTTCTGGATTTCTCCAATGATCATGCAACTAGTAGTTTTTTTAATTTATTTATTATTAATTAATATCCCTGAGCCGACGTTTTTGTCATCCTCAGGACCAAGCTATTGTCAATATGTTGATCCATCTCAATTGGTCATATTGACATAAGTCATTATTATTAGAATAAATACAATGACTAAATATGTATTATGGACAGAGAGTGAGTTTTTAATTTAAAGAATTATATTTTATTTATATTCACTAACCAATGATTATAAAAAATCTTACCTACATTATTTGATCATAATGAAAAAATAACTTTATATGAGACTTGAAAAAAAAAAATTAGGATATAAAAATTGTTAAAAGTAAATTTTTAAAACGTCAAATTTTCTTCTTACTTTTTTACAGTATTGTCATGTTGGACGACTTTCTCATGAAGTTGGCTGGAAGTACAAGCACGTCGTTCGTGCTTTGGAGACCAAACGTAAAGTACGCGCTGTTTTGCATATTCGCAAACACAAAGCTCTTAAGGTAGGCATTTATTTACATATTTTTATTTATTATTAAACGATTTTCTATTTTAAATATAAATCTAATAATATTTTATAATTTTTTTTTTAGAAATTGACGCGTGCTGCTGGAGAAAAAGTTAAAAAACAAGTTGAACCATTCACCCAGACTATTAATTCATACGGTTATCATTAAAAATTATGAAATAACCTATCAGTGAATATATTATTTTCTATCTTATTTTTCAACATTTTTCACATACCTTCTCCTGTAAGTTCCTTCATTTTATTTTCATTAAATTAAAATTGAAGTTTGATTTAAATTTGATTTCTTCTTTAATTGTAGAATTAAAGAATTTACATTTAAAATAACTTCTTAAGGTTGGACTTATTTTTTTGTACATAGTACAATTAAATTAGAAAAGTCGACTATTTTTTCCGATTTAATTGTTCGGTTTAATTGATGTCAAAATTTATAAGTGATTCAATTTTTTCTTTCGATCATTCAAAATGCACTTTCTTTGCACCTGCGAATTTGCACACTTACTGGCTATATATGTATACAGTATATACTCGAGAAACTATATCGTATATATATATTGATGTATATATATATATATATATGATTATGATTGTGGTCCAATGAATTGTGTTTGTCTGAGCCTAACTGAATTATTGAATTAAAATAATAATATGGACTTGAAGTTGGAATTGATCAAGGAGTTGTTCTCTAGTAATACTAGGATTCCCACTAGTGCCTAGTCTTAGATATTATAGAGGAAATTAGAATGGAGTAAAAGGCCTGATAGATAAGATTATTTGGCTCGCCAAAAATACCAGATTAAGGAAATAAAACAACCCTTTTTCATACATATGAAAATAAAACAACCTGGTTTGCTTTTGCTGCTTATAGTTTTTTCAGTCATAGAATTAATTAAAATAACAAAGGAGCTTTTTTTTATACATTTATATTTTCATTACTTAGGATATATTTATAAAGATATAGAATATATTTATAAAGATAGCTTCATTTTTTTGAACAAATGATGGTATTGAAAATTAAAGGTTATTTTTTTTTATATTAACTCATCACTTCTTCCTTCGCCAAAAGATATTGGCTCACCGTAGAATTTATATTGGCCTATAATCGATTGGTGAGCAGAGAGAAATATCGATTCTATAACTGGTTGTATTAAATGATGCTATTTCATTTTTTTATTTTTTCCTACATTAAATACAAATAAATTTTCACTTGATTATAGGCTTTATAATCAGGCAACTTGGCCACGGATCCAACAAAAAATTATATTTTAACTTGAAGATTCGGCAAACCGGAGACTCCAAGTCCTTTAATCCGGAAAACGTTACCAGACTCGGGATATTTTTCTAAAAGAGTACGATCAAGTTTACTTCCCGAAGTAACCCAGAGTTCGTCATGATTTTCGCCACCAAATGTAACGCTTGTTATTTGAGGGGCTGGTAAATGAACTTGTTGAAGAAGTTTTGATTGATTAGGATCCACTCGAATCACCTAAAAAGAATAAATTGCAAGTTCAATGTTAACTTGTTCGATCTTTTAATTGATGTTTACGGTCTTATTATAATCTCCACCCATTTAAAAACCTAAATAGTCGATTATAATTAAATGAGTTTTTTTTACTACAGTATTACCTGAGCTCCTTCAAAACAGGCTACCCAGAGCATTCCTTCTTTATCTATTGTCATTCCATCAGGTAATCCTTTAATGTTGTTTTTTCTAAAGTCAAAAATTACTCGTCGATTCGCTAAAATAGAAATTATGTGAATTTATTTATGAATTGTTCACTCATTAGTTGATTGTGGATCGATCTTGTTTTTTTTTTTAAATCGTTTTTGGCTCTTTTAGGGTTGTTCACTTCATGAATAATTGTCGAAAGAGAATAACGAAAAACTAATTTGGATTTTTTATGAAATCAGTATATTCTCATTTAATTCGGTCCAAGACAGGAGAAATTGTTATTTTCTTTTAAATTTTGTCTGGTCATGTTTTCTTTTTACTATGGAAAAATTAACAATTTTAGGTGTTTTTTTTTTTATAAAGTAAGTTATAATAAAAAAAAATATTATTACTTGCTTCCCCTTTTTGCACATCATAATCCAATGCATCAACAGTATATCGAAGAGAATCATTATAATACATAGTTTTGTGATCCAGTGACCAGGCGATTCCGTTGCTTATTCCAATATCTTTGAGTTGTTCTCTAGGTATTGATCCTGATTCATAAACATACAATTTCCCCTGGAGATCTTCAAATCTTCCATCATCTTCTTTGCCCATAGTTCCAGTCCAAAGACGACCAACAGGATCCGCTTTTCCGTCATTCAATCTATCACCATCAGAGACTGTAGCCAGAACCTTCACCTTAAACTCTTTCTGGTCATTTTGCCCATTCCATTCAAGCAAAGTTATATTCCTTTTGCAACCAATTACAAATTGGCCTTCTTTACCTTGAACAGGTATGATAAAAGAAACGGGGGTGTCTAAAAAACAAAACAACTATTAGTCAATTAAAATTTTATATAATCAATATTTGCATCTAATCAAAAGCAACATCAACTTTTAACAGTCAATGTAAAAAAAAACTACTACTTTTTTATTCTTTTTAAGTCTTCGGCATCTTAGGCCATATAGACATTTAAGCTCTATTTGAAAAGGATATATTTTTTTTGGGGGGGGTCCAGTATATTTATTTATACCATTTGGTATCCAAATGATTTAAATAAAGATGTTGATAATAAAGTGCTTTTCACAATTAGAATGATGAAGGAAGAGAGGATCACAAAAAGGAGCCTCTATCGAATAAAAATCTCCAATCAGAAAATTTCGGGTTTAATTAGATAAAACCATCATCAGTTCTTTAGAGTGAAATGAGCATAAATAATAATTGTAATATGTTATGTTGTTGTATTACAATTATTATTTATCTCTTTCTCTAAAGAACTGATATGTTTTATCTATTAAACCCGTTTTCATAATTTTCAACCGACATCTCTCTTCCTTCATCATTCTGATTTAAATAAATTCATCGAACTGTCTGGGAATCGAACTAGCGCCCCTTTGGCTTCCAGACTATCATTGACATTTGCCAACAACTTTATCCCTCTCGGCCACGGGGAGGGGGGGGGGGGGGGGTTCAAATTCGAGAACAGCAGAGGTGCGCAAACAATTTTCATTTTTCACTCTCAATTTTGTCGCGACCTTTATACTGTCTTTACTGCTTCCTGATACTTTTCTTTGAAGAAAAGCTTTATTGTCAAATTAATTTCTCTGAATTTGATGACACGCTACCCACTACTGTCCTAAAACAAAGGATGGCGAAATTTAGAGCCGAAAGGGCCAAATTAGGGCTTCTCGAAACATTTTTAAGATCCGCATTTTTGCTTTTAACTTTTTTTTAACATGTTCCGAAAGATACTTGGCATCGGACTTTTATTTTAGTAATTAGCATTCACATGTGCCGCGGTTTGCCGAACCCAGCTCTAAAGAATTAACTCTATGGAATAATAAGAAACGGTCCTATTCAAAAAAACCTTTGTTTGGAAATCATTTTATATTTTATTCTTAAAAATTTCTATTATGAGACTCCAATCACCGTGTAAAGTAAAAGAATTTAAAAAAACCAAAGATATTTTGATTTTTCAGATTATTTTTTTGTTTTTGGAAATAGAACATAAATGTTGAATATATTATATATTGATGATATGAATTGTAGGCTTATTGAAAACTCCTTATTTAAATTAGACAAATTGAGGTCAAATTTATTACTTATAATTCAACATTGGATAATAATATTGCATTGAGTTCTCGAGAAGCTATGAGTGAGCGGTTCGATGTTAAAAGTAAAAAAAAAAAACAAGATGCCAAATATTTTTATTTATTTGTTATTTAGACAAGTACACTTTCACACGATAAATCTCGATTAAGCTGGTGCTTATTTTCTTTCAGTTATTTTTTCATGAGGAGAGACCATATTAATAAAGAAAGTGGTAGGGGGATGGGAGCTAACCCACTGCATTTAGAGCGTTAAACAAATAATTTTATCTACAAGCGCGAATTAAGGGAGACCTAGATGATAATATTTTAATCTAAATGATAGTGAATGTACTAACTTAATTTTCGACTGCATTTTAATATAATAGCCATTTTTGTTGTTTTTCGGTTGATAATCAATATTTTTCAAATCTAATCATTTGCGTTTTATGTTTATTCATTTTTATTTTCTCTTACCTATTGTATATATGTTAAATATATATATATATATATATGAATAGGTAAGAGAAAATAAAAATTAATATATATAGAGAGAAAGTATTGAATTCATGTCAAAAATCGTCGAGATTTTGATGGATATACACGTTTTGAGGTCCCCTGAATCCAAAAAAGTGGTTTTCTCGACATGGTCTGCCTGTCTGTGTGTGTGAACAAAATATCTCAAGAACGAAAAGAGCTAGGAGATTGAAATTTTATATTTAAGTTAAGCAACCCTCTGGCACCTGACAGGAAGTTTTTGAACAAAATGGCCAAAGAGTACTAGTACTTTACTAATGTACTTTTTCATTTTTTTTCCGATTTTCTCAAAATTCGCTCAAACGATTTTGATTCAAATTCAAAAATCAATTATATTTTAGATGCTCTTTAAAATGTATATTCTCGTTTTGCTCTCAAAATTGTTTAAAGCCCACTTTACTCTTGTGTTTCATAGGAAAGATGGTTGTCATATTATAAATATTTTTCTGTGTATAAATTTTATATCATCAATTCTAATATATCGGCTGAAACTAAATATACCTCGAGACGAAAAATCTGGTGTGACAAGCACAAAACACGAGTTTCGATTACCGAAGGAAAGAGAAAGTTGTGTGCTGTGCGACCAGTCACACCAGATTTTTTATAAAAGAAGATGAAAATCATTATTTGATTTCTTTTCTACGTTTGACTAGAAAAGATTCCATTAAAAACTTTTCATACTTTTTTTTTTTAAAACAATGAAATAATCACATGGAAAACGTATGCAGGTAACCCCCCCCCCCCCGGGAATTAGAAAAATTAGTTTCTATAGTCTTTTCAATTTGGAAAAAAAAAACATTCGCATTATTATTAGTAAATCAAACCTTCAAGTTCAAGGATGCCAAAGAGGGAAAAAAATATAATACTTCACCCCTTACCAAAGATTGCGCGTTCGCCACTGTAAATTTTTCTCCAAATGATTTTTTTTTTTTTTATTTTGAGAATTTTAAAATAGTTGTATTACAATATATTTACATAAATAAATATTTAAAAAATATACCTTTGAGCTTGAGTGAAGTAATCTTATTTGTTTTCGCGTCAATTTTAAGTACTTTCCCTGCTGGGATATCATTTAAATAAAGAGCATTTTCGGATGGAACCCAATGCGGCCCTTCGCCTATAATCAGATTTGTTTTAATAATCTCAATAGTATAAGACATGGTCTTTAGATAAGATATGACTATTGTGGTTCACAGTTCAATTCCCATTTGAACTGCTGCATCTAAAGAGCGAATAGGCTTATATAAACTATAAGAACCTCCTCTCGTTCTCGCTCTCTCTTTCTCTCATCTCATATCATCAACGTGAATATTAATCTATTCAGCCTTAAAAAATTCCTATTTATCAATTAATATATACATAAATGTATATTTATATTATATGGACTTTCTATTAAAAAGATAAACAGTAATATTATTATTCTTAAATTTTTAATTGATAAATATTAATTTTTAAAAAAATATATATTAATAGAGTATAATAATCTATAAATATTAATTATTATATAATTAAATATTATCTTTTTTCAAGGCCATGCCGCACTTGTGCCAGATTTATTTAATCATCTCAACTAAAATTTAGGAAAATTTTTTTATGAGAATGGGTTTATTTTAAAATTTTACATCGTCTTATATTTGACATACAACTCGACGTTTAAAGTCTTGGTCTTATTTATTCCAAGTAGACATCATGAATGAGCCACAAAAATACTTAATGGGCCAATTTCCATTAGCGCTCAATAATAATAAAATAGTCGACTAAATGACTATGATCATGTGATAAGGCTTCTTTCTTTTCTTTGCACGGTTCTAATAAGAAATTTTATTTTTCTTACCTTTATAGTTATGAATTAAGAAGTGTTATTACTTCTTCAATAAATGGAGCATTTTGGTGCAAATGCTGCGAAAGGATAGGAAAGGGAGTAAACCCTTAGCAAAAGAACATGAATCCCAATTCTGATGAAAGGGAAGGAATTCTTTGAAAAGGGCTTGAAGAAAGATTCTCTCTCATTGATGAAGTTCTTCCTCAAATAGCTCATTCTTCTTAAATTAGTAGATTATACTAGATAAAAGAGTCCGGATGGGATTAGATAGTATTAGAAAATAAATAGATATGAATTTAAAGGAGTAGGAGAGAGATAAAGTAACTTAACGAGGTGATGGATTGTATAAAATCTCAAAAAACTTTGGCATGCGGAAGCTCGCTTAGGTTTCAAAAAAAAGAAATGAAAAATAGGTAGAAAAAATTACTAAAATAAGTTAAAAGATTTTCTTTATTATTGAATGAGCTGCAAAAAATCATCTTGATTGGTTATGCGATTTAAATGCAAACCTCATTGGCCTTTAATCCTTTTATCCCCAACGAAGAGATGATAAACACATTGCCACAATCAGGATATTTTTCTAAAATGCTCGGCTCTTTGCTTATGCTACCCGAAGTTACCAAGAGTTGATCCAGATTCTCTCCACCGAATGCTACGCTGGTTATTTCACGAGCTGGCAACGGAATTTTCAACAAGACTTTAGATTCATTTGGATCCACGCGAATTACCTTTAAAATAAAATGTAATCATCAAAGTGGAAAAGATTTCATGAGGAATCTGCACTTCAATTTTATTTCCAACTATCTAATAATTTCTGTTGTTGATTTTTAATATCGTTTTCTTTTTACCTGGGATCCATTGAAACAAGCAACCCAAAGCATTCCTTCGCTATCTGTTGTCATTCCATCAGGAAATCCATCTACATTGTTTTCTCTGAAATCGAAAGCAATTCGACGATTTGCTGTAAAAAAAAAATGAAAAAATAAATCAAAAATTAATAAATAATAATAAGTTTAAGAATATCCATACGGTACAATAGTCAAATCGTCTTCTCTTCTTGTCTTGAAGAAGAGTGATATATATATATCGAGTGGTATACATATATCTACGTTCTAATTAGTAAAGTGCCTAATTCCATTTTTGTTTATTTTTCAGGAGAGCCAAAAAACTTTTCATTGTCATTGTTAGAGCCACTGTTAAACACTTTTCGTGCTGCAACTTTTCGAACTGAAAAATTTGAATTACGCTCTTACCCAGTTCAGGGCATAAGGAGAATGATATTTTTCAACAGAAAATACAAGAAAATGATTTTCGAAAAAAAGTGGAGTTAGACACTTTTCTACTGAGAGCGTCGATATATATATACATATATATTAAAAAATTAATATGAAGAAAAATTATCTAATATGCATTTCTTACCAATTTGTCCATTCTCAAGATTATAATCAAAAGCGTCAATACGGTATCTCAACGAATCGATGTAATACATTGTCTTGTGGTCCAAAGACCAAGTGAATCCATTGCTTACACCGATCTGATCAAGTTGTTCCTTTGCTGATTTGCCTGCTTCGCAGACATAAACTTTGCCCTCATGGTCGTTGAAGTGTGTGCTATCCGCCATTTTGCCCATGGTTCCTGTCCAGAGACGGCCCTTGGGGTCGGCCTTGGCATCGTTAACACGGTCACCGGTATCAAATGAAGTCAAAACTTTTAAAGGAACTTCTCCTTCTTTTGATTTGCCATCCCAATCCACCGTGGAGATATTCATGTTACATCCAATCACAAATTTCCCAGTCGTGTCTTTCACAGGAATAATAAAACTTGTCGTTGCATTCTCTTCATAAAAAAATATTAATACAAAATTAGACTTATATATCTTTTAAATAGAATTTATTAAATACAGTAGAGTCTTGCTAATCCGGACTCCGGCTAATTCTGAATGTTGAAAAGCCACTTAAATTTTTTTTAGATAAAATTATGCTCACGTGTATCTCTCTTTAATATTGTTATATATCAATATTAATATGTGAGAAATTTGCTCAGGGGCCCACATCTTGTGGGTACGTGGATGGCGACCACGAGCTGCCCGAGCTGGGACAGGCAGTCCTTCAGTTCTTTAAATGTCTGTCTTTACCTTCCTCTTTTCAAAAGTCGTCAGACCGTGCGACGGGCCGGCCTGTCCTATTTCTTCCGGTCGTAAAAACGTATGATAGGGTTGGAGGGAAACCCCGCATCGCGGGACAAGGCGAGAGAGAAAAAGAAGATTAATATGTGAGAAATAATAGTATATAATTAAATATTCATTTATTCATATACCTGAAAAAATAAGGTTGTGCCGCCGGGAGTTGAAGCACGGATCCACAAATTCGGTGTGCCCTTACCGCTAGACCACAGCACGGCAGCAGTACAAATTGGTGGATCCGTGGTTCAACTCTCGGCGGCACACCCTCTTATTTTTTCGGGTATTTGAATCCATGGCCGGATCTAGGGGGGGGGGGGGGGGGGGCAGTGGGTGCATGTGCCCGGGGCGGCAATTAAAGAAAGATTTACGAAAGAAAGGGTAAAATTATATGATTTAAATTTTGCCCCCCCCCCCCCCAAAAAAAAAAAATCTCCAAATTCCGGCCCTGTATGAATCAATAAATATTTAATTTTATAAATCTCCCTCGCGGCTCACATAGGCGATGTATATAATATCTTAAATATTGTATATGTAATTTCTTATTTAATAAGAAATAAGTCAGAAGTAAAAAAGGAAAAAAGGTGACTGTTTCAATTGAAACTAACAAGTAAGTCAGAGGCAATAAGAAGAGTTGATAATGAAGAAACTGCAAAAAGTGGCGATTTTGCATTATATTATATGTTTCGGCATTTTCAGAATCTAGCCTGGGGCTGGTCCCGTTTAGGCCGCATTAGCAAGTCTCTACTCTATAACTTTATAAATAAAAACAAGGAAAATTTTTGTAAAATTAAAATAATCCTGTTGCACAACCAGGAATGGAGTTGTCGGCCGAACTTCTAATTTTTTGCTCTTCAATACTTTTTTGTCTTTTCATTTAAGAAAAATATTTGAATATGTTTAACTGTAAAACTCCAGAATGAATGTCAAGTAGCCCCTTAAAAAATCTCCCTAGGGGCAAATCTTGGTTGCGCATTTGGAAAAGTCAAACTAGACGGACTATCATTATATTTACCTTTAGGTTTGATAGAAGTGATCTTGTGTGTTTGTCCATCAATTCTCACCAATTTTCCATTCAAAACATCAACCAAATAAAAAGCTTTTTCTTCCGGGACCCAATGAGGTCCTTCCCCCAAAAGGAAATTTGTCTTTAGCACATCAATTTTATACGACATTATAAGATGGCTATTCCTTTGAATGTGAACCAACTTGGTTGTCAAACTTGTTTTTAGAAACTTGTTCTCTTTCCTTATCACGAGATAAACTGTGACGTGTTTTATTTATAGAAACCCTTTCACTTCTATTATCTTAACTAATAAATTTTATCCAACTAACTTTATTTTACCAACTTTAAAATTAAATTATTAAGAAAAATTACATTCACTTGACAAAGAATGTATAAATTTTGTATTAATATCAACGACAACTCTATTTTTTTTTTTTTTTTTTGTATAGAAAATTTGAATATGCTCTTTGAAGACTAAAGTTGGCAGGGTAGATCCCAGCCGAAACGTTCCGAATAAAGAGTATTTATCATTAAATCACTTTTTTACCCTCTTATTAATAAAACATCTCAGCTATAAATTATATAAATAAATAAAAAAAAGAAATAACCTGTCTCTTTTCAATAAGGTTTCCTTTTTCATGTTATTATCTCATTCAAATATATGTATCACCCTTTTTCCCTTGTTTTTTACTACCTTATAACTTTATAAACATCTTTACTTGTTCTGTTTCTAAATGAACTTGTACTTTGACTTTTGTTTACTTAAAAGTGATAAATAAATGGTTACTATAAAAATGTTTTTTATAGATACCTACCTTCATGTAATCTTTGAGACAATGCAAAATTGCCTGCAGGTCTCAGGGATTATGTGTCCTAAGCTCTGTGGCGAAATAGCTGTAGCGAATTTCAATTCTTCATAAGTGCAGCCACTCGCAAATACCTCAATGTTGCACACAATCTTTCATGGGGCGTGTTGGCCTGCCTCATTTTGCTGTACTTTTTTTTATTAATGGATGGACCAATTGAAGCAGATTATTATAAGTAGCTTCGTCCATCCTCAAGTAATTACGCCAATCAGTTGGCTCAAGCATAAGTTCATGCACTAAAATAATAATCATATATAATAATAGTCGAATAAAATAAAAATATAAAATATATACGTATATATACTTACTTAAATTTAAATGGCTTAATTTTTCCCTAACATAGCCATCCTTTTTGGCTTTTTTTTTATTTAAACATATTATAAGGCGATTAAATCGTCCTCTTGCATATCTAATTAACAGAGATGTGATGCTCTGAGTGAATTACAATATTTATTCTAACAACTAATAACCAAAAAATAAATATTTCACGCCAATAAAAAACACTCAGTCTTGTTAAGTATATATTTTAGACAAAAGATATTTACCTTTTAAATTAATTAAGCCTAAAGATTTTGAATAAACATTCTATTCAATATAATAGTAGGCTATTTGGAAATGAAACAAATAGCTTAATATTTATTCAAACTATTTTATTTGTTTTAAGCAATAATATCATATTTTAAAAATATCATGAGTACAAAGGATTATATAAAAAAAAAAAAATATAAAAATAAATTGATTTTTTTAGAAAGAAGATAAAAATATTGTATATAAATTCTTTGAAATATGGAATAAAAATATAATTTTTATATTTTTAAATACTGAATATATCATTAGGTAACATAGTTGGCAGCTTATTTATTATGAAGTTTGCTGAACAAATAATCTTGGTTAATTTGAGTTTAAATGCAAACATCATTAGCTTTCACACCTTTTATTCCCAAAAAGGAGATGACAAATACATTGCCAGATTCCGGGTAATTTTTTATGAACCCCGGGTCCTTATTCGTGTTGGCCGAAGTCACCCAGAGTTCGTCCAGGTTCCTTCCCCCGAAAGTCACGCTAGTTATCTCATGGGCTGGCAAAGGAATTTTCATCAGGAGTTTTCTTTCTTTCGGGTCTACACGAATTACCTAAAAAACATACATGAAATCAACAAAATAAAATTTCATAATTTCCTTAAATTAATTCTGTCCCCAAGAAAAACCAATTTCATCCTGAAATTAAAATACACCTACCTCCCTATTATTATATATCTATCTATATATATCGCCTGCTGAGAATCATAGTGGCGAAAGACTAAAAATTCAATTTTTGAGTTAAGCCTACCAAACGATGTTAAAACGTCTTCTCTTTGAGTGCCAAAGTAGCGAAAATATATTTCCATTCTTTGCTATTGATTCTGGCCTATTCATTTGTTGCCCAGCTATTTAAATGTATATGTTTATAAAACTTTCAAACGCCTTTTCTCGAATTTCGGACTATCGTCACTATGTCACTATGATTCTCAGCAGGCAATATATCAGGGGTGGCCAAGCTACTTGATAGTCGGAGCATTTTTTCAAAATTTGAAATTTTTGGCGAGCCGCAATTAAATACGTATTTAAAAAGTATGCAAAAAAGGTATACAAAATTTTTTTTTACAGAAATTATATTTATTGAAAACATGAATAAAAGTACAAAATATGTATATTGAATTTAAATATTAAAAATTAAACAACATTTCTTTTACTTCACTTGATAATTCTTTAAAATTTGTGAAAGCACTTCTCCGTAACATTTATCGAGAGCCACAAATACGCTTTAAAGAGCCGCATGAGGCTCGTGAGCCGCAGGTTGGCCACCCCTGATATATATATTGGGTTAAGACGCATTGGATGTTGAGATTTGCTCGACGTTTCAGCTCTTCTTTTGGGGCCATTTTCAAGTGTTAGGAGATAATGATGGAGGAGGGAGGACTGTTTGGTGGATTCAGAGATTTGGATTTGTCTCTGGGATCTAGAGGAAGGTTGATTGTGTGTAATCGTGTTAGTGTTTGGTTTAGGTTGACCACGGGCCTCAATCTAACTAAGCAGATTGTACAAATAACTTTGCATTTAAACACATGCCGTGTATCTGATATTAAAATCATTGTTTAAATCATTGAACGAACACATGATACATTATTCATGTTGTTTGTTAAATATCTGTCAAATGACAATCTAATTACTACCATCCCGAGGAAGAGCGTGACGAGCGCTCGGAACGTCAACGGTATAAATTTGTTTTTTACTTTTCCTTGGCTGACTGACTCCATTCCATACATCTCTACTTAATACTCACAGCCAGGATAATAATTATTTATTCTAAGATTTCAAAAATAATTAATAAACGTAATTTAATAGAGTAAAAAAAGCAGTCAAATATTATATAAAAATCTCACATTCAAAAAAAATCAATTCTGCTTCAAGAAAAACGTTTTTCTAATCAAAATAAATAACTTTATTAACGATCCGCTGAGAGACAAGTCTTCGGTGGAAACATTTAGAAACCCTAATTGTTAATTTCAAATTTTTTTCTAACATCTTACCTGGGATCCATAAAAACAAGCAATCCAAAGCATTCCTTCACTATCTATTGTCATTCCATCAGGAACACCCTCCAAATCCATATCTTTGAAATCAATAACAATTCGACGACTTTCTAAAAAAAAGAGTAAATATACAAATGATTTAATAAAAAGGCCAGTTAGCTATTAAGTATATGTTTCATCTATATATATATCGAGTCCTAACAAAAAAAATCATTCCCCGTCGCCATCCACCAATTTTGTTTCGTTTCATCACTTTATAAACATTTAATTTTTTTTTTGGCTTCTAGGGGGGGGGGGGGAGGGGGCAACTGCTCCCCCCCGCCCCCCGCTGGGTACGCCCATGTTCTGTATACAGAAATGATAACCAAACTATGAGTCGCGGTTCTGCTACAGGGTCGGGTATGGAAAATACTCTAATATTTATAAATATATATTAAAGAGCCATGAACCAGAAAATGTTAACAAACCTCTGATCTAATAAGAGTGTATAATTAGCTAAACAGTGACGGATTAAAGGGGGGGGGGGTGACAAAGTGAAAAAGTTGTAAAAATAGTAATCTAAAAAATTATGATTTCTTGTCTAAAATATGGGCTTATTTTAGTTTATTTTAAACTATCAATTTAAATCACAAATCACCTTAACGATGCCAGTATTTGAAGATATTATTTTAAAAATTTTCATCCCCAAGGACCTTCCTGTAAATTGAATCTTCCAACCAACCGCCCCCACCGAGTTCGCATCCCGTCCCATACGATAAAAATTTATTTAAATTGAATTGGCTACCAATCAATTTAAATACATAACACGAATATTTTAGTGTGAACCAGTATTCCAATTTAAATCTCATGCACCAGGTAGATACATTCTTGGTTTAATAAAAGAGACAAATATAACTTATATATACCGGTATAGGTATTATATATATATATATATTGAATTTTTTTTTTAATGTAGATCTGATGAAGGCGTTATTTCACCGAAACAAGTGATTTTTGCACAAACTTGTTAGCCTCTATACGCTCAGAAATAAAGAAAAAAAAATATATATATAAGTTATATATAGGTCTATAAGTTATATTTGTCATCTTTTATTAATCTACCTGGTGCATGAGATTTTAATCAAATACATAAATAGAGGCGGGGTCTAGTAAATGGCCAAAGGTGCCAAAAAAGACCTAAAAAAAAAATCCGCCCCTCCGACAAAATTGCATTAATCCGTCCCTGTAGCTAAATCTTGGCTTATTTTATTTTTAATTATTGTTAATAACATTTTTATATTAAAATCATTTTACCATTGCTAATTCTCAAATAAAAAGGAAAACCACCTCACTCTAATAAAAAGGAAAAAAGAATTTCATACCAATTTCTCCAGTTTCCAAATCAAAGTCAAAGCCATCAACGCGGTTCCTCAACGAATCAATATAATACATGGTTTTGTTATCCAAAGACCAAACGATTCCGTTACTGATACCGACTTGATCAAGTTTCTCTATTGGAGGTTTGCCAGGTTCGATGGCCCAAAATTTGGCCTGTAGGTCGAGGATGACACTTTCTATCTGTTTGCCCATGGTGCCTGCCCAGAGTCGTCCTTTGGCATCAGCCTTGCCGTCGTTAATTCGGTCTCCAGCATCAACTGTATGCAAGACTTTGAGGGGAACTTCACCTTCGCCATCCTTTAACTTGCCATCCCACTCCGCCAAGCAGAAATCTCGGTTACATCCAACTACAAATTTTCCCTTGGCGTCTTTCACAGGAATAACAAATCCTAGCGTAGAATTCTCTTAAAAAAAAAAACAAAAAAACAATAGGTATAATTTCTATTAAAAACTAAAGTGGAATTTTAAATTCCTTTTCACATTCTACAGGATGTGGGCCTTTAGCGGGAATAAGCCAGTAAAAAGTAATATTTATTAGCATCTCTAAACTGTTTTCTGGAAGCTGAAAATTTGCAGATAACGAGCAAAAAGAATATAAAATAGGAATCTAACAGTCAGACAGCGAAATTTTGGGGCACGTGGAGTCCGCGCTAGCTCAAAACTGTCAAAAAAATATGAAGGCTGAAACTTTCCACAATAATAATAAATGAGTGGTCAAGTTAACTAAGGTGCTATGGGAAAAGAAAAATACATGTGGACACAAAAAACTGGTGTGACTGGTCGCAGAGCACATAACTTTCTCTTCCTCCTTCGGTAAGAGAAAGTTGTGTATGGTGCTTGTCACACCAGATTTTTTGTGTCGAGATATATTGATTTTCCCATATCTTGACCACTTGTTTATTATTATTTTGGAAAGTTTCGGCCTTCCAAAAACACTTTGGGTTACGATATTTTTTGACGAGAGCTGACTCCGAAATTTCGACTTCCAGAAAACAGTTCAGTGATGCTAATAAATATTACAACTTCACCGGCTTATTCCCGCCAAAGGCCCCGGTACTGGAAGTGACTCTAGAGTATCTATCCATTACTAAAATGCAACCTATTCTGAAAATATTAGCCTTCAGAAAACTCTTGCCCATTTTCGTCGCCAGCTCTTGGACTATATACCAGATTCTGAAAATGCCGGATTATCCGAAACATTTAATTTTATATCCTCCAAACACAAATTTCTATTAAATTTTAAAATTTTGCCAGATTGTATTTCTAAGAATCCCGGATTAATGTATGTTCTTGAGAATTCTTTCTCGATTAATGGGTAACAATATTATAGGGAGATAAACGTATATTATTTATTTATTTGGAAAAAATTTAAGTGGCTTTTCAACACCCCGGGTTAGCCGGTATGTTGGAGTATCGAAGTCCGGATTAGCAAGACTCTACTTCTTAAATATATTGCCCAATTGCCCGGACCACGGGCAATTCCTCTTTCAACAGCCCTTGTCCTGTGGATATCCTTTCAACCTCCTTGGAGGGACTTGTTATATAGAGTATGTACGTAGAATTAATAATTTCGGAATTCAGCTCCGTGTCCAATGCCCTAAACACATTGATTTCCGTTCTCTTATTTCATAATAACCTTGCTCATAAGGAATTAAAATTTCTATTAAATTTTAAAATAATAAATTTTTTCCAAGTTTTGATTTTATCTAAATTAAAATTTATTAATTATTTTGCTATATCATGATCAAAATCAGGCTTATATAATACCAGCTTAGGTTTAGAAAAATATTGAGAAAAAATTATCTCAATTGCACTTTATATTTAGATCAATCCGATTATTTTAATATATTCTACTTAATTAATAAAAACGATAATTTGAGAAACATGCGAAGGATTTGGATGAAAATGCCATGAGATTTTACATAAATTTGCAAGCAACTTTAATTCAGAAAAAGATAAGACCTGGATCACAAAGGTGAGACCGGGAAGCATAAGAAAATTTCATTAGTTGTGTAATTAGTCTGGAATCACTGAGACCTTCTATAAAATTTCAAATATCTTCTATAATAAGATAAAATAGTCAGCTCAGATATATATATATAGATATATTTACCTTTGGGTGTGATTGAAGTGATTCTATAACTTAATCCATCAATTCTAATCAATTTTCCTCGTGTAATGTCAACCATATAAAGGGCATTATCTTTCGGATCCCAATGCGGTCCTTCGCCCAAAACCAATTTTGTTTTTATCACATGAATTTTATACGACATGATTAGATGATTTTACTTTGCAAATGACCAGGGAGCAAATCACTCAATCAGGGAATAACTCAATAATTACACTTTTTTCTTATCCTAGAAAATTTAAAATTTGTGACGTACAGATGGCGTAGAGTATCTTGCACTTAGCGCGCAGCCGCTGTGTTATATTAACTTAACTAAAAACATTTATTGATTAAATTTATAAGATAAGTCAGACCCACAGGCCCAGGGAATAAACGGATCAGATCGGTCAGACCACGGATAAGTCCCTTTTTCTTTTGAGGGAAAAATTATTTCTTTCTTTGAAATTTCGAAAGGGTTTTTTTTTTTTTTTTTTTTTAACACAGTTTTTTTCCCAACTTAGGCCATTTAAGTCTAAACGATAACTGTTATTAATTAATATATCTATTGTGGGTCCAGGCATGGGCGTACCCAGGATCAAATCTAGGGGGGGGGGGGCATGGTCAGATCATGGTCGTCCAGAGGGGGGGGGCAAATCATGGTCGTCCAGATTGTGACATAGCTATTTTTTATATAGAGGGGAAAAGCCTAATTAAAGGCCTAAAAACTAGGGTCCGACCGAAACAAGATTTTCAGCCGAAACCGAAACCGAAACCGAATATTCGGCCTCAACCTTAGTTTCGGCCGAAACCGTAACCGAAACCGAAACTTGTATTTCCTATAAAATTTTTTTTTTCATTTTACCTTTTTTTTTTTGCATGCGAGTCTCATCCCATTTTTACAGACTCTGGTTTCGGCTACTTTTTGGCCGAAACCGAAACTACGGCCGAAACCATGATTTTTGGCCGAAACCGTAACCGAAACCGAATATTCGGTCGGTTCTTACTAAAAACCCTCGAGTCCTAACAAAAAAAATCATTCCCCGTCGCCGTCCACCAATTTTGTTTCGTTTCATCACTTTATAAACGTTTAATTTTTTTTTTTTTTGCTTCTAGGGGGGGGGAGCAGGTGACCCCCCTGCCCCCGCTGGGTACGCCCATGGTTCCAGACATTCTTATTTAAGCCATTTGATATCCAAACATGGACATCTTGTTAGGGGGGGGCAACCCCTCGTTAGAGCGAGAGGGGGGTTTGCAATTAATATATACATAGATTATTAATTATTTATTTAAATAAAAAAAAATTAAATTAATGTAGTGGATTGGGGCGTTAAAAAAAAATTCCCACTGGGAAAAATATATATATATATATATATATATATATATTATTTTTAGGACAAGCCAGGGGGGGCAAAAGCCCCCCCCCCTGCCTCCCCCTGCCTATGCCCATGTATCCAAATGCCTTAAATAAAATCATCGGACTGCCTTGGGTTTGAACCCGTCGCGGGTACGGACGTCGCGTTCGGTATAGAAGGTAGCTACGCTACCAACTACACTAAGCCCGAGGGCTCGGGAGGGAGTTTAATTGAATTAAAAAATATTTTTTAAATAGATAATAAAAAAATCATGCTCTTTTAAAAATATATATTTAAAACACGCGCTATTAATAGTGAACCAATGAAAAGTAGTCAAAAGAATAATTTAATTAATAAAATTTAATTCACATTTATTAAATAAATTAAAAATAATATATAAAATTGGAAATTTCTAAATTTTAATTAATTTTAATTTATTTCAAGATGTAATTTTAAGATTTAATAAAATTTTGATTGGCGGCATTTTAATCGGCACCAGGAAATTTTTCAGATCATTTCGTTAAAATGGCGGGAGGTGAAGGTGTAACGACAGGCCAGCCCAATTTATATAAACAAGATCTATCTAAACTCGTAAGTAAAATTTATTAAAAAATGCTTTAATTTTTCTTTTTAATGTTAATTTAATTAATTTATTCATTTGATATATAATATATGTATATATTTAACATTTCAATATCATACCCTTTCAATGTGTTAGATATTTACATTAAACTCTTTATTCTATTTTTTTTATATTAATTTCTTAAAATTTACATTTATTATTTTTTTAAAAGTCCCCTAATTTTTTTAATATCATTTATTTCTTTTTAATAAAAATTATTTTTAGGTTATGATCTCTTCATGCCATATGCTTATTTTTTTTTACAAAAGGCATACTTTTCCATTTTTATTATTAATGTAATCTCTTAATTTTTTTTTATAATTATAATTTGATAAGTTTTATTTGTTTATTTTAAAGGCAATTGATTACTTGAACAAATGTTAAAAAAATTTTTGATTAAAAATATCAAGATTTTTGATTTATAAATATTATTTTGTCCTAGGATGTTTCCAAGTTAACAGCTCTTTCACCTGAAGTTATAAGTAGGCAAGCTACAATTAATATAGGTAAGTATAACAAATAGAGAATATGTGCAAATGTTCTTTCTACTCATTTTTAACTAATCTTGAAAAATTTCTTAATCATCCCACGACAAACATTAAAGGCAGGCAGATACATCAATTTTGATTTTTCTTTACTTTAAATTCAACGAATTAGCTTATTTATTATTGGTTTGACTTATGGGCTATGAACACGTGTATTCAACTAAACTAATTTATTCACTTTTCATATTTAAGCTTCAGGTGCCAATATCAATTTGATCAACTGAAAAGATGCTACTAAGAACTTCTGGTAAAGACCTTTCTAAGAATGCTACGAAAAAAAAGTTGATGCAATCAGGGTCTACTCCGATTTCAGCCCCGGAACCGCAGTCAAGCTCTGGCTTCAGCTCCGGCGTTAATACTTTAAAACTAAGGCCTTATCGCTATTAAATTCTTTTTTGCTTGTCACCTTTCCTGAAGCACATGGTTACATTCAGCTTCGTGGCAGTGACTGAGCTTGTACACTAAGTAATCTTCTTCATATTCATTACGTTAGAGAGAAGTATTGACACTCTACTACTCTCTCCATTTGACACTGTCTTGGGGCTGTCTTCGGATCTGCTCAAAAGGTTTCTCAAGGACTGCACTGGCGACATCAACCCATCTTTGAGAGGACGATCCTCGCCTCCTCTTGCCGTTGGATTTGCCAAAAACGATGGTATTTTCAAGAGCATCGTTTCTTGGAGCTGTGTCCCAGGAACTTTATGGTTCGGGTAGTGACTGCCTGTCCTAACCGATGTTTGGGTTTTATTTCTTTGAGGATAGAAGCGTTTGTGCGTCTAGCTGTTCATGGCACTCTTAATAGTCTGCGCTAGAAATACATTTCAAACGCATCTATCCTACTTTCGCTTTTCCTGACAGTCAACGTTTCAACCGCGTAAATTAAGACAGGGAAAACCAGAGTTTGGAGGGAAAGTGGTGTAGGTTTTACGTGAAACATATTTATAAGTAAAATTATTTAATATATGTGAGGTTTCACTAAGTTATAAAAGAAAGAAATATTTAAATTTATAACTCGATATATTTCGGGCTATTAACCCATCTTCAGGAGTACATATGACACAAACATACATATGTCATATGTACTCCTGAAGATGGGTTAATAGCCCCGAAATTAATTTAAATATTTCTTTCTTTTATAACTTATGTTAGTGAAACCTCACATATATTAAATAATTTTACTTGAAAACCAGAGTCATCATAACCTTGATCTTGGTGATTTTTGACAGTTTTCGGTCTCTCCAAATCCTCCCTAAGTACACTAATTATCGAAACCATTATTTCTATTAAATATTAAATAGAAAATTATAAATTTAAAAAAATTTTCTCTAGAATTTTCGACAAAAAATATTTTTTACGTATTTTTTATTCCCTTTTATTGTAAATGCTTCGATCTCGGTGTGTAACATCTTCGATATGAGCAACGATTGTTATGTAATTTGTCGTATAAATTTTTTATCAATTCAAGTTTATTTCTTAGACATAATAGATAAAAATATATGGCGTTTTACATGACAATCGAAGCTTGCTGAGGATGATGGTATCAAACTGTTATCGAAATATATATAATAAAGAATGAATGGAGAGACAGAGGCAGCCAAGAAAAAATGCTCTGAATGCTTTTACCAATCAGCTGTCCATTAATCGGTATATATTTTGCTCAGAGTTGGTCATGTAATATAGCATACATTTTGTTTTGTAAATAGAATACTATTCTCTTCTTCTTCTCTCCTCGCCTTGTTCCGCAATTCGGGGTCGGCGGACCTCATTCTTTCCCTCCAACCCTATCATAATGTACTGAAGATGGTACAGTGAACGCCAAAGTCAAGTCCCACCCAGTTTTCTACTTATTTCGTTGTTTTTATAAAAGAAAATGAAAATTTTTTTTGGAAATTTTCTAGGTTCGAACCATGAAAGTTTCCATTAAAAAATATATATTTTTTTTTAAAACAATGACCGCCTGAACCATTGAAAATTTTTATGAATATGGCTCAGTTTATCCTAAATTTCCTGATTCCTTTTAAAATAAAATAGTAATTGGATTAAAGTGCAAAATTTTATTTTTTTAAATAATAAAATTTACATTTTTTTCTTTTGTATGATAAAATAAAAAGAACATTTACACTTATTATTTATTAAAATTTTTTTTTTATTAAAAAAGTAATCATCTTCATTATTTGTGGAATTTTTTTCATTTTAGGAACCATTGGTCATGTAGCTCACGGAAAATCAACTGTAGTAAAAGCCATTTCTGGTGTACAAACTGTTAGATTCAAAAATGAACTTGAACGGAATATCACAATTAAATTGGGTAAGTTTATTTATTTAGTTAAGATGCTTATTTTTACTTTTTATTATTTTTATTATTTTAATTATTCATATATTAATTTTCATTAAAAAAAAAATTTCAAGATAACTTTAAACAAATATATGGATATTATGATATTAATAACAACTATGTGGGAATTTGACAATTAACTAAAATTTTAAATGAAGGTCTATTATATGATTTATTTTATATCATCATGAATGAATATATCAAAGATCAATATAATATACATATATACAATATAAATCAAATAGGTCGAATATTAAATTGGAATATCTTTTTATTTATAGAAAGAACATCCAATTCAGCCAATAATTTAACCAGCTTATTTATAATAGACAACCAGAATGTTGTAATATATAATTTTTAAAATATTTCTTCCCTTCCTAGGAAATGTCACTTTCTTTTACAAAAAAATTTATAATGATGGAATCTTTGATGATATAAAACTCTACAAAACCTTATCATTATATTATACAGGGTGATTACATAAGAATATCCCAAGTTGAAAAAGCTATAATTACAAAACGACATTATAATAGTGGTTATTTTCCAAAAATTACATCATAAATTTTATTTTGAACAAAGGTCATGATGAATATATGAATATATATATATATATACATTCATATATTCATCAGTTCATAAATGATCAATGGCTTCAATTTTTGGCCTACTCTCTTTTCAAGAGTCCACAATTGGAATTTGTTACTTGGATTTGAAAAAAGAAAGGCTTATTTCCTCAGTAAGAAGATAAAACTATGGATAACATTTTTCAGCACGATAAACGCCGTTGATACAAATATCAAAAGATAGATATTTCAAAGAAAAAGTGACTCAATTATGGATGGGCACAGAACAGCTCGCAACCAGGTTCATTTTATGTTCCAAGAAGCTCACAGCTAACCCTATGTTTTTTTTTATTTCTATGAGGATACATAAAAGAAATACTGATATTTCTACCATTTAAGAAAAACATTGAGGAACTCCAACTTAGAATAACAGCTATCTAAATAATAACACATCGACATCATATATATATAAGTTATATTTGCTTTTCAAAATGAAATGAATAATTTAATTTAATAATTGATCGGTTATTCAATGTTATCTTTTGTAATTATAATTTTTAAACTTGGGTTATTCATTTATAATCCCTCTGTATAATGGCTAAAAACTGCTCAGTTTAGTCATATTATGGTTTCAATCATCCTTAATAATTTATCTATAATAAAAAATTGAATTAGTTTTTCCTATAATTGGGAAGTTTTATTTATTGCAAAGAGGGTTTTAGGTGAAACATTTTAAACTGAGATTATATTTATTTGTTTTCAAGGGGTTAAAAGAGTAAAATCAACAGTAGGCTGTATAATTGACATTCATGAAAAGAATTTTCTCTAGATTATTCAAACATCTTAGTGATAGCTTTTCCAGATAGATGATTGGATGAATTATTTAATTTATGGATAGGTTTTACCTAATACTAATGTTAAGTGGTTAATTTTTGTGGTGTCTGTTTTATACAATTTAACTAATCAGTTATATGAGCTAATAATATATCTACTCGCCAAGCTCTATTGCAGCGCATTCCCTATATATATTTATCGAATTTACAAACAAAGAAATTTTTATTGAACTTGTAATGTAACAAAGTCTGAAAAAGAATTGAGTTTTATTTTCAACAATTTTCTTCTCCAGGGCTCCATAAACATCAAAAAAAAAAAAAAAGGAAAAATTTTAATTTCTCTTTAGAAATACAACTAATTTAGAAGCTTTTACTTACTTGATCAACTGCTTTTTTCTCAAAGCCAGGTTTCCATTCATTTGGCCTTGTTAAATAAGCACTTTCCTTTCACATTATTCCTTCATCGCTCGACTCATTTAAATATCATCTTTTCAAAATTGGTTGTAAACTTTTAGAAATATTAAACATTAAATTATATAGTTTCAAAACCTTTATGAAAAAATAATTTATTAAAAGATGTGTGTGTATATAATTAGCAAACGTTTATTCTTCCACAACATCTGAGTACCATTCCCTAAATTGGAATTTTGAAATAATATAAAACCTTCAAATAGCGATGAGAAGTGGCTGTAGACTTTAAATTGGATATAGGAGAAGTGGCAGCCAAGGAATTGAATAAAATACATTTAATTAATCAATCGTCGACTTTTCGGTCGCAAATCACGGCCTTCATCAGGACGATTAATTGTTAGAAGACAAGATTAACAATATTATTTTTAATTGTCATTGCAAATTATACAATATTTATTTAATAAGTATATATGTTATGAGTGACTTATTCGATTAGGGCTTCTTACATTCAAATCTGTATTGTAAGAAGCCCTAAGCGAGCATGTCACCCTTACTTATTAAATAAATATTGTATAATTTGCAATGACAATTAAAAATAGGCAAATAATGTTAATCTTCTAAAAATTAATATGTTAACCTTCTAACAATTAATCGTCCTGTAGACCCCAGGTCGTGATTTGAAACCAAAACGTCGACGATTGATTAATTAAATAAAAGTCTTTTATTTAATTCCTTTGCTGCTTATACATTTGATATATTAAAACCACAAAACATTTCTTTCTTTTAACAAATGAATAAATATTTTGTTAATATCATAATATCCATATTTTTGTGTAATTGTTATCTGACTCAAACATTTACTTTTTTTTTTTTATTTACTTTTTTAACATCTTTTTGAGTTTGATTGACTGTAAAATTTCAACTAAACAATATCAAGCTTTCGTTAAAATGATTTTATAGAATACAAGATATGACCGGCCAATAATAGTCTCTGTATTTTTATTGAGGTGTTACGGGTCATTTTTAATATCCAATCATATAAAAATTCTATACATATTAGTTTAGCTTATATAAGTGAATCTAGGCCATTAACGATTTAAACAATATGTGTATAATTTTTATAGCATTTCTATTTCTAAAAACCTAGGAAATAAAAATGACCCGAAATTCTTTAATAACACTAGTCGACAAGGTTTTCTTCACAAGAAATCTGATTAGTGAACCTAGTGCATTTTTTCATTCTGAATTCAGATATGTAGTTAGAATTTTTCCATCAGGCACAGTTTTAGAGATATAGAAAAAAATAGATTTTAATAGAAAATGTGCTCTAAAAGAGCCTTTATTTAGAATGTTCAAATTATTTTTAACGCGGCACCCCGAAAAAATATGCAGATTAAGTTTCATCCCAATCGGAGGTCATTTAGGAGTGCCGCAAACGCCTTAAAGTTTAGAAAAATGGAAATTTTCAAGATTTTTTTTGCTTTGGTCACCCCTAATACAATTTTAGATATCCCTGAATGCAAAAAACATATATTTACGATATTCTATAGTTCTTTGGCTTTCTAAAAATCATACATTCGTAAAAATCTGTTAATTATTAACGAAATTATTATATATTTATTATTATTTATTTATTATTATTAACGAAATTATGAACAAAAACGTCAGCAAAGAAAAAACACAAGTACAGTCACTGATCGAAAAAAATGGACTTCAACGTTTTTGTTCATAATTTCGTTAATAATTAACAGATTTTTACAAATGAATGATTTTTAGAAAGCCAAAGAACTATAGGATATCATAAATATATGTTTTTTGCATTCAGGGATATCTAAAATTGTATTAGGGGTGACCAAAGCAAAAAAAACTTGAAAATTTCGATTTTTCTAAACTTTAAGCCGTTTGCGGCACGTCTAAATGACCTCCGATTGGGATGAAACTTAAAATTTATATGTATAGCTGTATAATTTTACGGGGTGCCGCGTTAAAAATAATTTGAACATTCTAAATAAAAGCCGTTTTAGAGCACATTTTCTATTAAAATCTATTTTGCACTATATCTCTAAAACTGATGCCTGATGGGGCAAAACTGAAATAATATTTGAATTCATCATGAAAAATACTTCTAGAATTTCATATCTTTATTCTTGTGAAAGAAAAAAAAGTTCATTTTTGTCGACTAGTGTAATCAGAGGCTTTATTTTTTACTTCTTTCCAACATTCTAATGAATATTTATTTAATATAAAAAATAATTACTTTTTTATTCAACATCTAATATTATCAATGATAAATATTTTTTTACCTTTTTTTTAAACTTATTAATATTACTTTCTCTTACCCTATATATGAAATATATAGAGAGAAAGTATTCGATTCATGTCAAAAATTCGATGTCGAGATTTTGATGGATCTTCACGTTTTATTTTTTGCCTTCAACTTACCCATTTTTTTTTTAAATAATAATAAATTAATTAAAAATTTACCAGATTTTATAAATTCCTAAACTAATTTGAAAAAAAAAAAAAAAAAAAAAAATGAATTTCACTGTAGAGGTGAAATTTATTTTTAACTAAATAATGAGATTAATTTAAAATGACCCACTCAAAATGGCAGTCATCAAACTACAATTTATAGTATTAAATACTTCAGATAATTATATTTTGAAAACAAAGTAAATATTAATAGTGAATAATTAAAAGATGAAGATAAAGATCAAGCAAAGAGAAAAAGCAAAATTTTTGGGATTCCAGGCAATGACATTGAACAAGAGAATAATGCTGAGGAACCGATCAATGAAGAGAAAAATGATTTTTCTAATCAATCTTGTCTCGAGGCGACAGATGAATGTTCTTCACCAAAGAAGAAAAGAAAAGTGGACTACTCTTACAAAAAAATCAAAAGAAAGAGATCAAAAAGTCAAAAGGACGTCTATGAAGTTGAATATATTGTGGATGATCGGATAAACGAAGAAGGATTGAAAGAGTATTTAATCAAATGGCGTGGCTGGGCACATATTTATAATTCCTGGGAACCCGCCGCACATCTCGTCACTTGTGATAATGTTCTACAGAGATATACTTTTGAGAAACAAAATAAAAACGAGATCCAGAAATTGAGAGAGATATTTTTAGATACGTCGCCTGAAAATATTAAATCAATGATACAACAACTTCATAAAAATGGCAAATTAAAAATCAAAAAGTGTCCATCGTCTGCGGAGATAAATAAGAGACTCCGTGCTTTGTCAGCTTTGGGTGATAAAGAGCGAGATCCTGAAATATTAACTCTGAAAAGAGATCTTTTGTTAGAATTTATATATCAGAAACAAATTGAAATGCGTGTAGAGCTTAATACTTGGGTGGAGCAAATTTCTAATGAAGAATTAACTGTAAATTCTATTATCATTGAGAATAATGTAGATCTCGAAAGTCCCCCCTCTAACTTCACATATATAAATCATTATTTAGAAGGTGAAGGTGTAACAATTTCACTCGATCCTCCTATTGGATGTCAATGTCAAAAAAATTGTTTACCAAAAAATTGTTATTGTATTCGTCAATCAAAATTGGCGTATGATCAGGATGGGTGTATAATCGTTCCATTTGGGACGCCAATATTTGAATGCAATAAACAATGCTGTTGTCCTAGTAGTTGTATCAATCGTGTTGTTCAAAGTGGTAGCAAGATAGATTTTTGTATTTTTCGCACATTAAACGGACGGGGTTGGGGTGTTAAAACTCTCGTTCCGGTAAATAAAGGCCAATTTATATGTGAATATGTAGGACTTGTGATAACTTCTCAAGAGGCAGAAATTCGAACTAGGGAATATTCGAAACAAGGTCTCAATTATTTATTTGATCTGGATTTTAATCAAAATGAGGATGGGGAATCTCCTTATTGTGTTGATGCGACCAATTATGGAAACGTCTCACATTTTATAAACCATTCATGTCAACCCAATTCTGTAATTTTTGCAGTTTATATTAATTGCCTGAATCCAGATATCCCATCGCTGGCACTTTTTGCTTCTCGTAGAATCAAAGCCGGTGAAGAAATCACCTTCGATTACAATGCAAACTCCTCCTCCTCTTCCGTTACAGCCTCTCCCTTTAAAATGAAATCTAATAAAATTATTGATTCTGATGGAAAAGAGACCAAAATCGAATGTCGATGTGAATCAAAAAAATGTCGTCGATTCTTATTTTGAATAAAATTTTTAGTCCTTTTGAAGGAGAAAAAAATAGATCAAAATTTAATATATTTTAACTTTAGACCAGAAATAGACAAGACAAAAACATTCATTTCGTCGCAGTCAACATTGTTTTAAATAAGCAAACCAAAGATAGGCTTTTAGGTTGAATGTCGTGCCCTATGCCTGGCTTGCCAATTTAAAACAATGTTGATTAGACGGCACCAGACTGGTTCCGGAGAAATGTCTGGTTGGGTCTTGTCAGTTCTATGTGCTTTAAAGAGAATTTATATGAAAATATTATTTAAAATAATAATTAAAATAAGAAATTATTTTTACTAAAATGATTTTTAATTAAGATGAAAGTAAAAAATTTCCTTTTTTTAGTTCTCATTTAAAATATTATGTATAAATTTATTGTCAATTAGTTTTAGTTATTCAACTATAATATAAATTATAATTTGTTTATTTTCTATATTTTTAAATATATAAATTTAGTTTTATAAAAACTTTAAAGTTAAATGATTTATATATCTTTCAGACTCAAATTCATACATTGTTAGTTTCCTATAAAAGTAAAAAGGCATTCAGTTTTATTTAAGTATTTATATTTTTGATAATAATAAAGTTAAAAAGAAAAAAAAAATACCTTTCTAACTAAAAATGGATATTCCAAAAAAAATACCAAATATTTTTACAATAAAATTTTCTGTTCGAAATAAAAATTAAAAATTCTTGTAAAGATTATTATTAATATTCATATATATTGTTATTTATCTAGATATAATTGTTGGATATTGGTTATTAATAATATTCAAGTTAATTTGCTTAATCTAATTTTATTATTTTTTATTAAAATATTAAATTTTCAAATTTTCATAAAAAGGTAAAGATTTATTTTATGTATATTGTTCAATTAATAAAAAAATGTATTTAAAAATATTTTTATTCGAGTTAATTCTAAATTTAAAGATAACCCGTGATATTATCAATATATTTAGAGTTCCTTTCAATCTTAAATAGATATATGTAAAAATATCTTTATCCAATTTCATCTAATTCATTTTTGTCATTATTATTATTTTTTTTTGAATGGAAGTACAAGGTCCAAAGACCTTGGGCCTTTGTCACATGCAACTTGAAAGAATATTTATATATATATATATATATATATATATATATATATGTGCAAAGATAAGTTTTCTCGGGTTAAGTCGCGTGGGGTGCTGAGATTTACTCGACGTTTCGGCTCTCTTTTTGGAGCCATTTTCAAGAGAGAAGGAAGTTAGGAGGTAATGGTGGAGAGGCGTTGTTTACGGAGTCGCAGTCTTCCTGGTCCCCAGGTCAATTTGGTGGATGACTCAGAGGCGTGGATTGGTCTCTGAGAGCTGGAGGAAGGTTTTTTGTGTGTAATTGTGTTCGGTTTAAGTTGACGATGGGGCCTCAATCTGCCTACTCCCCAAGTCGGTGTATTGGTGGATGCCTCAGAGGTCTGGGTTTGTCTCTGAGGAATGGCCAGTGGTTGGTTCTGTGTAAACGGGGTTGTGTTTGGTTTGGGTTGACTTTGGGGCCTCAATCTGCCTACTCCCCAAGTCGGGGTGTTAGCTCTTGGTTCCCGGGGTCTCAACCTGCCTACTCCCCAGGCCGAGAGTACTCAGCACCCCACGCGACTTAACCCGAGAAAACTTGTCTTCGCATACATCCGGTCGCGGAAACCTTCAAGAACATATATATATATATTGCAAAGATAAGTTTTCTCGGGTTAAGGCCCAATGCACACGGTGCAACTGAAAAGAAACTCATTGCAAACATATATCGTCAACTAGTCGCGTTTCAAACAGATATTGCATGGAGGTCCGCACACGAACGCAACTCAAGTTGCACCCAAAATGGCCGACGTATTCAATCAGCTGTTTGTTCGGTTACTTAATAAAGATATTTTTGGCAATTTAAGGGTTTATTTAAGTAATAATAATATAAAATATTATTAATATTGAAATAACTAATATTTTTTATTAAAAATTGAAGGAAATATATGTAGTCAAGACAAATGAATTTCGAATATTTTTTTAATTAATAAAATATAGTTTTTAAAATATTTAATTAAGAAATATTTTTTATTTAATATTTAGTAAAAATATTTATTAAAATAACTATAATTAGATTTCTTAAGTTTATTTTGAAATAAATTTACGGGGAAGAATAAAATATCATTCAAATAAAAAACAATGTTAAAAGAGTCATTTCAAAGGCCCAAAGGCTGGTATTAAACTAAATTTATTTTTTCAAATTCCAGAGAAAATTATAGAAATATTATGTATTTGTTAAAATGTAATTAGTTTAGTTTATGGTTAGATTTTTTAGAAATTATTTAATAAAAAAAAAGATGAAAAATATCAGAATAGGCTATTAAATAAATAAATTTTTAAATAAGCAGTTATATTTATAGGCCATATATAATATTTAAGATATTAGGCCTATATACATCACGTATGTAATATTAAATTCAAATCCGCTTTCGGGGTTTTGAATTATATAAATAATTATATAAATACATTTTGTATTTTACCGCCAGTTTGATTTGAGTTTGCAACATAAGTTGCTTTCAAGTCGACACGGTCAGTTGCATAGATGTTGCGTCGCCAACGCGTTGCAAACTTTTGTCATAGAGTTGCACCGTGTGCAGTGTCCCATTCAAATACACACAATCAAACTGAAAACAAACTAGTTGACGATATATGTTTGCAATGAGTTTCTTTTGAGTTGCACCGTGTGCATTGGGCCTAAGTCGCGTGGGGTGCTGAGATTTACTCGACGTTTCGGCTCTCTTTTTGGAGCCATTTTCAAGAGAGAAGGAAGTTAGGAGGTAATGGTGGAGAGGCGTTGTTTACGGAGTCCCAGGTCAATTTGGTGGATGACTCAGAGGCGTGGATTGGTCTCTGAGAGCTGGAGGAAGGTTTTTTGTGTGTAATTGTGTTCGGTTTAAGTTGACGATGGGGGCCTCAATCTGCCTACTCCCCAAGTCGGTGTATTGGTGGATGCCTCAGAGGTCTGGGTTTGTCTCTGAGGAATGGCCAGTGGTTGGTTCTGTGTAAACGGGGTTGTGTTTGGTTTGGGTTGACTTTGGGGCCTCAATCTGCCTACTCCCAAGCCATATATATTTATATAATAAAAATCTGGTGTGACTGGCGCACAGCACACAACTTTCTCTTACCTTCGGTAATCGAAAGTTGTGCACTGTGCTTGTCACACCAGATTTTGTGTCGACATGTATTTAGTTCCCGGCAGTAGGGGAATATTTGAATTCAGATGTAAAATTTATAAGTATGGGAAAATATTTATATTTTGTTACTATGGCAACCATTTCTCCTATCTTCCCTATGAAGCACAAGAGTAAAGTGTGCTTCAAACAATTTAATGGGCAAAACGAGAATATACATTTGAAAGAGCATCTAAAAAATAATTGATTTTTGAATTTTAATCAAAATCGTTAGAGCGAATTTTGAGAAAATCGAAAAAAACTGAAAAGTACATCAGTAAAGTACTAGTACTCTTTGGCCGATTTTGATTAAAAGCTTATTTTTCCGGTCCCGGGGGGTGTTTAACTTAAATATAAAATTTCAGCCTCATAGCTCAATTCCTTCATGCTTAAAATTTGACACACACCCACACACCCCCCCACCCACCCACAGACAGACCATGTCGCGAAAACCACTTTTTTGGATTCAGGGGACCTCAAAACGTGAAGATCCATCAAAATCTCGACATCGAATTTTTGACATGAATCCAATACTTTCTCTCTATATATATATTACATATATACATAGGTAAGAGAAAGTAAAATTTGAAATTTGATAGATAAAACTAATTTAATTTGTAGACCCTATATTTCTCGAAATTTAAAATTTTGTCTAACTTTAACGGACCGTATCTCGGTTAATATAGGGTCTACAAATTAGTTTTATCTATCCAAATTTTAACACTCTACAACTTTGCATCACAGGTCTATAGTGGACAAAATATACTCAGATTACGAAATATAAATAACAAACTGAAAAAATTTTTGCACCCCTCCTCCCCTTACAAGTTAGCACAGGGTCCTCGAGGTCGAGGACTTAGGATAAGCATCCTAGAGTACCCCCAAATAACCTGTAAAAATTTCATCAACTTCGGAATACTTTCCAGGTAAAAAGTTATATCGCCTGGACTATTAAGGCTAATTATTTATTTTCCCCTCAATGTATTTGAATAAGCCTAAACTTTAAAGGGTGGTAGCGACCCCTAAAATCTTGCTAAAAAATTCCTATAATTCTAATTTAATAAGTAGAACAAAATACCAGGATGCCCCGATATAAATTGCAAAAATCAATTTTTAAGGATTACCTTAATGTATATATATATCGAAATTTTTATTTTTTATACTTAAATAATTTTATTTTTACAATCAATCATCTTAATAAACTTTTAAATACCTATTTCCTCATCCTTATTTATATTTCAAATGTGAATGAGTGAATGTTTATTTTTTCTATAAAGGATATGCCAACGCTAAAATCTACAAATGCGATAATGAGAAATGTCCCCGTCCTTGTTGCTACGTAAGCGGAGGTTCTAGTAAAGATGACTCGTTTCCATGTTTACGACCGGCATGTTCAGGCCGTTTCCAACTGGTGCGCCATGTATCCTTTGTGGATTGTCCTGGGCACGACATTCTTATGGCAACTATGCTTAACGGTGCCGCTGTTATGGACGCCGCCCTCTTGCTTATAGGTAAGTTAATTTTCTTTCTTTTTCTAGCATCAATAATAAACTAAAATTCTTTATTTTTGCAGCTGGAAATGAGTCGTGTCCGCAGCCTCAAACTTCAGAGCACTTGGCTGCTATTGAGATTATGAAGTTAAAACATATTTTAATTTTACAAAATAAGATCGATCTTGTAAAAGAAGGTCAAGCGAAAGAGCAATATGAACAAATTCTTAAATTTGTTCAGGGAACTGTAGCTGAAGGAGCTCCCGTAATTCCAATTTCTGCTCAATTGAAATACAACATCGAAGTTTTGTGTGAATATATCACTAAGAAGATTCCAATTCCAATGCGTGATTTCACATCATTACCGCGTCTCATTGTTATCCGTTCTTTTGACGTAAACAAACCTGGGTGCGAGGTAGATGACCTCAAAGGCGGCGTAGCTGGCGGCTCGATCCTTCGTGGCGTTCTCAAAGTCGGGATGGAAATTGAAGTTCGTCCAGGACTTGTTTCAAAAGATAGCGAAGGAAAGATCACTTGTCGGCCGATCTTCTCTCGGATTGTCTCCCTCTTTGCGGAACAGAATGAATTACAATTTGCAGTACCAGGAGGTCTAATCGGAGTGGGTACAAAAATTGAGCCAACTCTTTGTCGAGCGGATCGGCTCGTAGGACAAGTTCTAGGGGCAGTAGGGGCCCTTCCAAAAATCTTTATTGAACTTGAGGTCTCGTACTATCTTCTCAAACGGCTATTAGGCGTTCGCACTGAAGGAGACAAGAAAGGAGCTAAGGTTCAGAAATTAGCAAGAAGCGAGGTTCTTCTTGTGAATATCGGCTCTCTATCGACAGGCGGGCGTGTTTTAGCGACTAAAGCTGATTTAGCCAAAATTAGTCTAACGAATCCAGTTTGCACCGAAATTGGTGAGAAAATTGCTCTTAGCAGAAGAGTTGAAAAACATTGGCGGTATGTATATTTTGTTATTTTTCTTTTTTAAAAGTTCTCAAATATTAAAAGCCGGAAGGAGCGGGCAGCCAGGAAGTTAGTCTCCACGAAATGAAACTCTATTTAAGAAACAGTTTCGGTTTTAATTTGTGAAATATAACCATCATCAGTCCATTTATCGAGAGTGTGAACTCAAATGACAATTGATAGAAATTAATTGTATAAAATACAAAGCAATGCAATCAGCTTATACGATACAGAACGTTTGAGATACAAAAAAACAAACCATTTTTGTATCTCAAACTTGAACTTAAACTCCACAATATGACTCATTGCTTTGTCATTTGAGCTTACACTCTCGATAAATGGACTGAGGATTGTTATATTTCATTAAAACCGAAACGGTTGCCTAAATAGAGAGTTTCATTTCGTGGAGACGATCTGGCTGCCCGCCCCTTCCGGCTCTTATTGTTTGAATACAACAGCCACTCTATTTCTTCAAATTCAGGATCTCAAATATACTAATAAATATTTTCTTTCTTTCAGACTTATCGGTTGGGGTCAAATCCGCGGAGGGGAAACAATAGAAGCGGTTGTTGACCAAAAAAGACACTAAGAACAAAAAAAAGGTATCAACTGCCTTTCCATCAAACCAGACTACATTTACACAGATTTATATTTATATATATTTAACGAAGAGAATAATTATATAATTTCACTTATTAATTTCTTTAAATAAACAATTGTAAGTTGATTAATTTTAAAAAAATAAATCTCTGGTTTATGGGTGAAAATTATTTTTGGGTTCTCCTCTTTCTTCTCCTAGATCATCACCTCAATCCATAAGAAATGAGACTGAAAAGCAATAGTGGGTAATAAGTTTTTTATTTGGAGTTAAGAAGGAGTGAGAAATGAAATTTTTTATTTCTTAGGAACTTTGACTTGAGTTATTTGTAAATATAGTTGGCGAAATAGATATGAGTACCGTTCTCTATTTTTATATAAATAAAAAAATATTGCATTTATGTCGTTTCTAATGCATGTCACTTTTTGTCAAATTTTGTACGATTTCGCTTGGAATCAGGGGCGAATCTAGAGATTTGGGGTCTTAGGCAAATCTAAAAAATAGGCTTATATATATAAATAGTATTAATATATATTTGAGCCCTGCTGCTATAGCACTCATACTACTGTATTTTAAATTTATAATTTTTATATTCGAAAAAAAAAAAAAATATAAAACGCATTTATAATGTGCAAATAATAACACAATTCATTGAGAAAATTTAAAACTAAATATTTTCTATATATATAATATCAAAAATGAATTCATCATTTTAAGTACATTATTTTTACTTTTTCAAAAAAAAATTCCTCTTGGATCTGCGATTCATCATGTCTATTTACTTTTTTTAATTTATACATGTAATTCTTTATTTTTGTAATTAAATCTAATTTTATGTACAGGGATTTACAGAGATCTTCATATTATACTGATAATGAGATATAAAAGATCCATAATTCTCTTGCTCTGGATTAGAAAATTTCTAGATGAAAAAATTCAAAAAAAAAATTACCAAAATTTTTTTTAAGAATATTTATTAAAAGTCATTTATCTACAATTAAACGAATAAATTCTTTGGTCAAACAAAATTTCTCATCAGAAAGATTTTCTATAATATTAAAATGATCAATATCTTTCAGTACTTTCATTTCTGCTTTATAACCCGTGGACAATTTCTGAAAAAAAAAAAGAAAAATAAATATAAGAATATAAAATAATATAAAAAGATATAGAGCATATTTTACCGCAAAGAATTTTTTTGTTTGATCTTTAAAACTATTTGATTCATTTTCACCAACAGTTATGAAGATTTCAATTTCCAAATTCTGATAGAGTTTTAATGTTTTGAAGTTGTGAAATGGGCTGTATCGAATTGCATCCAATCTGAAAAAAAAATATAATTATTTGATTAATCATTTGAAAAATTGAAAGGAAATTTAAAAAAAAAAGTTATTTATGTTAAATTAAGGCACTCCTTGGGCGTAGCGTTCTATTCTCTCAAAGTTCCGAAAATTTTAATGTTTATAATAAAATTTGTTTTAAAACTCCAATAACGGACTCACCGTGTCATCTTTAAAGGCTCATTGATGTAGGTATGGACTAGAGGTTCGATGTAGTAAATGCCGCTGATGAGAATAAATCCTCGGATGAGACAACGCTCATTTTCTTTGAGTTCTTCAACCCATTGTTTAGAAGTGAGAAGACAGGAGATGAGATGAGCACCAGCAGAATGTCCGGAAAACCAGACCCCTCTTTAATAAGAATTAAAAAAAAAAGATTCTCTATAACACATTTTGAAATTGTTTTTTTATAATATTATATTTTTTTGATTCATAAACAACTTTATTTTCATCTTTGTAAAATAAACTTATCAGAAAAAATCAAAATTTTTACCTGGATCCCAATTTGGAGGCCAAATTCAAAATATATATTGCTGCTTCTTTCATTTCTTCAACAATATCCGGCAAGGAAACTGTAAATGATAATAAAATCAACAAAAAGGCTTAAAATTTTATCTTTAAGTATTACCTGCTGGGGCTTTGTCGTATTCGATGACAGCAACTCGGATGCCAGTGGCATGCAAAGGACCAACTAGATTGGCACATGTGTCCTTATCCACCTCTTGCCAATATCCTCCGTGTACGTGAACCAGTAGTGGAGCATCTTTTAACAAAGAAGAAAGTAATTGACATCACATTTAGTTTGATCTGATTAGACATTCGGAATCTACAGTTTTTTTTTTTTTTAATATCCTCCTCCTCCATACACAAAAATATTTTTAAAATACCGTGTATCTCTGAACCCCGAGGGCCTGGGCCCTCAAAGACAAATTTTCAATAAATTTTTTTTTATCTAAATATTTCCGTTTTTGCTTGATATTTATAAATTTTTCATATCAATTCTAATACCTCTCTGATTCTAATGTACCATACTACCCAGAACCCAGAAAATATATACACAACTATCAATTATCGAAGCTAACAGAAATTTGTATGCTGTGCAACATCACACCAGATTAAAAAAAATGCATTTATTCTTCGCGCCATCTCCCCTACTCCTTTTTGAATTCCCCCTCCCCCATTTTTAAAGAAGAGAGGGAAGCCATCTTTAGAGAATCAGTTCAGTCAAGTGATCACAAGTGGCTCCTCTCCACGCGCCAATTATTCACTGTATATTCGCGTTTTTTTATTAAAAGTTTTTTTTATTTTGTGTTTATTTGTGCTCATCAGTGTTTTAATTAGTGCTCTTGAATAATGGATTATTAATTTTAATGGTCATCTTTCTTCGTCTTAACCTCCCACTTCGGGCACTCAGGATTATTATTAAAGGTATTTATAATATTTAGTTAACTCTCTCTATTCCCTCTTGTAAAATTGTGCATCCTAAAATTTTCTACCATATAAATTTGTATTTGATAAAAATCCTATTTCTTATTTTTTTTTATTATATGAATGTCTTATATCATTTGAATAAAATAGATTTCTAACAATATCCATTTTACTTGGAACCAAGGTATTCTTGGAACTTGATTGTCACGTGCATAAGAGAATCAAATCATACAACAGCAAGCTTGTTATTTAGTTCGAACTCTCGCCGCTTGATGGTGCCTCAATCTGAGATGATATACCATGGGGAACATAAACATTTAAGCCCAATTGACTCACCACTACATATGCAGTGTCTGTGTGAATTTACCTGAGGTAGGGTTCTGAGGGTCTTTTAGGATAGACCATAAACCATCTCTTTTCAGCAATATATAGCGTAGCCTTTTTTTATCTCATTATTTAAACTTTTTTTTTTAATTTCATCTTGTTATTTGGAAAAAAATTAACTTATTTCAAAATTTGAAAGAAACTTGTATCCCAATTTTTAATAAAATTTCTCCGATATCATTAGACCTTTATAATAATATCTCGGGCGTTAAAATATTCTTATTAAGAAAAAATCTGGTGTGAATGATCGCACAGCACACAACTTTCTCTTACCTTTGGTAATCAAAAGTTGTGTTCTGTGCTTGTCACACCAGATTTTTCGTGTTGGCATATATTTAGTTTCGCTGATACCGGTATATTATAATTCAGATGTAAATTTTTTTATGTTAGTTATGATGGACTTATATTTTATAATATCACGATGATATATGTAATATTGTAATGTTGCTGTAATATTTATTTAATCTAAGATGTTTAACTAAATTTTCGCTTCTTCAAAACCGTGGCGGGTGGCGCTAATGCCCTCAAAAGCTGATGCTGATGAAGTGTCTTTCCTATTTTTAATACTCCACAATTTATAATTCATTTTTTTTTTAAATGAATTTGCTTTATATATTCAAATATTTTTTAATTTTGTTTGTTTTTGTTAGGCGGGTATAATTGGATAAAATTAATAGGTGATGGTTAGAAATCTAATTTTCCTATTATTTTTCTATATCAAATTTTTTTCATATCAATCCATCCCAGTGAGGAAATATTGTCATGGTTAACTTTTAAACAAAGGCGTACCGAGACAGTTGGAGGCCTGGGGCGTCACTAGAAGAGGGGGCCTATATACATTTTGTACAAGAGATGTATATTGAATTTTTCGGGAAGGGGGGGGGGGACAAACTCATTTTAAATACCATACATAAAAATATTTTTAAAATACCGTATATCCCTGAACCCAGAGGGCCCCGGGACCCCTCAAAGACAAATTTTCAATAATTTTTTTGATGAAGAATATGGCTGTTTAACTTGATAAGGATAGTGGATGGCAGCCAGGAAAAATTAAATCAGATAAAAATACAATCAATTTCTATCAGATTTTCTTTATTTGATTGTCGGAGTTTCGGACGCCAGTCGCGCCCTTCCTCAGGACATATGATCAATACATAAATAGATTATAATAAAATATGAGTAAAGACAATCATTTCTTTTTTTTCTCGTTCTCTCTCTATACTCACAATCAATCGTCAAGGAAAAAATACAGATGGAGGTATTAGGTACTTTAACGAAAACTGAATTCGTGCTTGGTATAGATCTAACACAATTTCAATAGTTACAAAACTGAATGTGTTAATCGATGGCATTGCTTCAAGCATCGTGCAATCAATGATTGAGAATATTTCTTTTTTTTATCTTTTTTTTTTTTTTGTGAACCCCAGACCCCCCCAAAGTCAAATTTTCAATAAATTTTTTTAATCTAAATTTTTGGGTTTTTGGCGAGTCCTGAGAGCCCCGAGGCCTCTCAAAGACAAATGTTTGGCGGCCTATGCCGACTCGTGGCCTGGAGCGGACCGCCCCCTCCCCCTCTGATTGTGATATAGGCCTATTATCAGGGCCCCCCCCCCCCCCTTTTCCCTTTTTTTGAAAATGTCTACAAATACATTTGTTGTGTTTTTAACCTAAAGCTTGTTTGACGTGCAACCAGTCACACTAGATTATTCAATAACTTTTTATATTTATGGTCCCCCCCCCCCCCCCCCCCCCCCCCCCCCCCCCCCCCCCCCCCGTAGAAAAGAAGGGAGTGAGCCAGCAAAGTTTTCAGCCATCCAGTTGGCCTAAATCTTTATGTAAACATTACATTCATGAATAATTGCCCTCGGGCTTGGTGTAAAGGGGGCGGATTAAATCAATTTTGTCGGGAGGGGGGCGTTTTTTTTTTTTTTTTTTTTTTTATTCAAGGACTTTCTCGGCATTTAGACCCCTTTCCTATTTATTTAAATTGATTGGTAACAAATTCAATTGAAATTAAAGAGAGGAAATCATAATTTCTTTAGATTACTAGTTTTTATAACCTTTTGAATTTCTTCTCGGGGGAGGGGGCGATCGCCCCCTTTAATCCGCCCCTGTTGGTGTAGGGGTTAGCGTGCTAACCTCGTATACCAAAAGTCGCGGGTTCGGACCCCAGGCAGTCCGATGATTTGGATACCAAATATCACTAGCTTAAATAAGAATGCCTAGACCCCCAATAGATAATTTATATTGAACATACGAGTATCGTTTAAAATCTTAAATGGCCTAAGTTTCCGAAAAGACTGTGTGTCTGTGTGTGTGAAAGTAAGTGTGAATAAGAAAAAAGTCCGAGTGTTAAAAAAAAAAAAAATCATTAATAATTTATATATTTTCTTAAAATATTTACTTTGATAATGAACAAAAATTAACTCTTTAATATGAACAATAAACACAAAATTTATGTTTTTAAAGACTATTCATAATACATATTTACAAATATCATATTTATACTGATAGCTTATCAGTAGTAAATATTAAAACTCATTTAATGGACTCTCTTCGATTTGTTATGCATTTAGGCTTTTTAGAATTTGTTTTGCTTAAAACCTTCTTAGGGTTTTCAATGTCTTATTATTTATTAATCCTTTCTGACCTTAACATTCGTTCCCCTTACTATGATTATGCAAATCAAATGTCTGTTGAAATGACTCACCGGGTGGAAGATCACTTCCATATAGATCGATTAATTGATTCTCTCGTGGACCATAGCGAATGTCCCTTTCATGTGGAATCTCCCTTCTTATTTTCTCACTTTCTATAAAAGGAATTTAAATAAAAATTAGATGTAGGATTGGCGCTAGACAGACAATTACTAATATTAAAAAACCTGATGAGAATTTTCAGGCGAAACTTTGTTCGCCTATCATCATTTTTTTTTTTTTTTTTTTTAATGAAAAGAGATGAGTTAATAGGTATACATAAATTACTTAGTTTCATGTAAATATAATTATATTCTAAAATAGTCTTGGATAAATATAAATTTATTAATTAAATGATTTTTTCTTAATAAAACAAAATATTTATCCAAGAAGATAGTAAAAAAAAAATTCAAATTATATAAAACTAAGTAATTATGTAACCAAATGGCTTAAATAAGAATGCCTGGACCCTAAATAATATATATTCATAACGGTTATCGTCAAAGTCTTAAATGGCCTAAGTTGCCGAAAAGACTGTGTGAATGTGAATGTTTTTTTATAAAAAAGAAAAAAAAAGTAATTATGTATAGTCTACCCAGGGTCGGAACTAGGAGATTTTTTAGGGGTGGGGGGGGGGCAAAATTTCTCCTTAAATTCTCCTTAAAATTTTCTATACAAAATTCATATCATTTTACCTTTTTTTTTTTTTTTTTTAGTAAATCTTTTTAATTGGCGCCCCCTGATATCTGCCGCCCGGGGCACATGACCCCACTGCCCCCTCCCCCTAGATCCGGCCTTGAGTCTACCTATTAATTTAATTTTCTTAAATAAAAAATCAAATTTCTGAAGACGGAAGAATAAGCGCTAACGAGTTTATATTTTTTGACAAAAATTATTTCTCCACATATTCTCTTATTTAAATAACAACTTACCTGACCCTGTTATTTCAATATGTTTTCCAACAACAAGATCTTCAGGGAATCTTTTTTGCCAGACACTTGGACTATACTGACGTTCCAATTCCTAAAAAAAAAAAAAAAATTATAATATCAATCTAATTAATTTAGTAAAGGTTTTCGAAGGCGGATTTTTTGTAAATCCTATGCCTTTGTGATAAATGTTGAAGAGTGTAAAGTTTTAACAGCAAATTTGCCTTCTTCAGTTAAAAATCATTTATACCTGGGAAACAGTGGCGTAGCGAGCTTCTCTTGCGCCCGGGGCACAATACCTTTTTAGCGCCCCTCCCCCCCCATTCGAAAACCATATAATATTATATGTAAAATATACAAAATTATTATATTACACTGGCACTAAATTTAAAATATATTTTCCAGAAATCATTTATAATAAAAATAAAAATTATCCAGCAATTCTTTTGTTTTGCGGACCATTTGGCACCCCTTTGTGAGTAGCGCCCGGGGCATGATGACCAAGGACCCACTGCTGGGAAATCTGATAAGGATACCATTTGTTACCGAAATGTTATATTCGCGAGAGAAAAATTAAGTAATTTTTACTATCTACTGTATTTATTTAATTTAATAGAGTCTATATCAAAATAAAATAACCTTAATCAAACACAAGAATGTTGTAGGAAAAGTTTATACAGCCAAAGTGAAAGAAATTAGACAAATTTTGTTCACAATGGCGGATCCAGAGGTGTTTCTCGGGGGGGGGGGGGGTAATCTAGTGTGACTGGTCGCACAGCACACTATATTTTCTTAATTTCGGAAATTTAAAGGCGCATTCTGTACTTGTTTGCCAGAATATAAATGCAAAACAAATTTTTAAGTATTAATTTTTAAAATTTTACATTAAAAATAAATTTTTTTTTCGAAAAAAAGCATTTTTTCAAATCTCAGGGGGGTAATTACCCCCTTTACCCCCCCCCCCCACCTTGTATCCGCCCTTGCATGTTCAGGACATTAGGTGATTTTTCTTTACAACATAATTAACTTTGGAAACCACTGCTCTAAGGGTCAGAGCTATAAATTTGAATTAAAAAATTTAGTTATATAATTAATATCCCCGTTCCCCGTTTCCACGGGGTTAAAAAAATCATGAAAATCTTAAAAGCCAAGAGGTAAGGGTTCGGATCTCATTCATGCAGACTGATGAAAATTTATTTAAATCAATATTTCCAATTAAAAGTCTTTATATAGCCAAAGTTGCCGAAGAGACTTACAAAAAGAAAAATATAATAATATACTTTGAGAAGCCAAGAGCTGCTAATAAAAAAAACACTCACTGATATCATGTTGAGCGATTGCTGTTGCCTCTTCTGCACTCTGTGTTGATTTGACTTGACTCGTCGGTCGTCCTGGTTTGGCGAAGCCCCTCAATCGACTCCCGGTTGCGACATCGTATTCAGAATCGGATCAAATAGCCGAGATAACCAACCGAAAGCTGACACCAATGGGAAACTTTTATCACATTTGTTATTATTATTTTATAATGAGTTTTCTAATCCAAACCCGACTGGTGTGATCGCAAGGTGCATGGCATCATTTAAATGCAGGGAGGAGGGAGGGAAAAATAACATAAGAAAGTTACCGAAGTGGGAGGGTTTATCCCATCTTCTCGCACAAAACAAAACCTTCCATTGGAACCTGTGTAAAAAGTATAAGAATTACAACGAATAATTAATGAAAAAATAATTAATAGTGAACTATTTATCATATAATATATAATATGTTTTTATGATTATTTTCCTTATTCATCTTATATCGAAGTTAAATAATTAATATTTTTATCATTATTTTAAAATTTATTGACAACTCTCTTTGAGAAACTTTTATTTTTTTATTTTTTTACTACCAAATATATTTTTTATCATTATTTATTTATTTCTATTTAGTTTTATCTCATATAAAGATTTTTTTTCAAAACAAATTTTCAAATATGGTTGTTCCAATCGTAGATGAACCACAAAAAAATCAAAAATAGAAGATTTCAAGAAAATAACTTTTCACTTGTAATACCTATACATTATATCAAGTTCTAATTACAAAGCTAACTCCATTTTTGTTTATTTTTAGGAGATCCAAAAACATTTATTTCATTTTTAGACACTGAACATTTTGAAATTGAATTTTCTTATTAGAAATTGAGACAATTCCTTCTTCTATGTAAAATAAACGAATTAAAATTTTTATAAAATTTTAATTGACAATCTATTTTTTCCCATTATCCCAAACATTTCTCATTAAGTTTCTGATAAGTGTGAGGAATTATTAAAAAAAAATATATAGAAATTTTAAAAAATTAAAGATTCTTCTACTAATTTATATTTTATTAAATTATTTAATTACAGAAACTTCAAGTTTGTTCCCATCATCATATGATACAATACAAATTTAGATAAAAATAAAATATATATATTAATATAACGACCGAGTTTCCCAATTTTTGTATATGAAATACAAGTTTCTGTTTCGCTGAAAATCTTGTTATATTTATTTTTTCCAACCAATGATATTCATTAAGTTACTCTAAATTTTATAAAATTTAACAGTTTATTATATTATCCAACTTATTGCTGAATATTTCAATTTCCCATATTCAAATTTTATTTAAGTGCGCTTATATTTTATTTAATGTGATTAATCTAAAAAAATCTTGAATCTTGAAAATAAAAAAAGACTTCTAAAAGTTGTAGATATTTTAAAACTTTAATTAAAAAAAAAATTGAGTTTGATAGTTTCAAAATTTCAACTCTCAAACTCAGTACCTCGAAACGCACCTAACTCCTTACAATGATAAATGACACCGTATAATATGAATTATTATTTTAATTTATTTAAAATTCTATTTTTGAGAGATTATTATTCACTTTTTATAAGTAAAAAAACATCTCAAATAGCTTATATCACTTAATTAGGAAATTTTGCGCTCTTAAGAATATTTACTTTTTTCTGATTTTAATTTTTTTTGACTAAAACCTAAAAAAATAAAACTAAATTTTAAAACCATTTATTCGTTATTTATTTAGAGAAATATTAAATCTTTATTAAAACTATATAAATTTTATATTTTCAACAATTTCAGTTTTCCACCAAGACCGTTTCCCCCCCCACCTCCTTTAAACAAAGAATTTACATTTCCTATTAGTACTAAAGAACAACATTATATAATCGATCAGGCAAATGATCTTCACGTGAATGTCGTCATTTATCATCATATAAATAATAAATTCTTTCGTATAGTACTTTAAAAAAAAATTGTGCTGATATCAGAGGCGTAACTACATTGATGCGCCCCCTCCCCCTCCCGCAGATACAATTTTTTTTGTTTTTAAATATTTATTAATATAGAATTCCAAAAATTTAAAATTTAAAAATATTATTTAGTGGTGCCTCAAACGGCTTAAAGTTTAGAAAAACCAAATTTTTACAGTTTTTTTTAAACTTTGAACACTCCTAAATATAATTTTTCCGGTCCTTGAATGAAAAAAACCATATACAGCAGCGTTTTCCCTAGGGAGGCGCGGACTAGTCTAAGGGGAGTCGCGAATATTGGCCACCAAGATGAATTTTCCAAATGATTGCTAGTTTTATAAATAAAATAATTTAGAAGATTCTGAGGCGGAGTTTTTAATTAAAATAATAAATATGTATAAATAAAAAAAAAAATATTTTTATATAAATTTATATTTTTTAGTATTAAAAATTTTTGTTTTTGTATTATTTTATTAAATGTATGTGTGTGGGGGGGGGGGGCGTCATACGATTAAATATTTTTAAGGGAGGCGTTGTAACATAAAGTTTGGAAACCACTGGCCTAAAGTAAGACTCATTCTAAAAATTATACTATGTGTAAAACCCAAAGGCGGACCCAAGGAAGTTTTTCAGGGTTTTAATTTTTTTCTGACTAGGCGCGAAGCTCGCCGAAGGCGAGAGCATTGTTAATTATTTTATTTATTAGGATTGAATAAGGGGTTGAAAAATTGAAAAAAAATGTTTTTTAAATTTATTTTACTAAATCGAAGCCAAATAAATAGAAAACATTAAAAAAATAGGGTTGATTATTATTTTGATTAGGAGGGGGGGGATGAAGGGTTGATTATTTAAGAAAGGCCTTGGAATATTCCAAATCACTTGTTGACATTCTTTTCCAGTTCTAAATATAGTTAGATTAGAGTAAAAGGTATTTTTTTTACTTTTATTAAAAAGGGAATTGTTATTTTCATCTATTTTATTCCTATTCCGAGAGAGACAAGTTTCAATCAGTCGAGCTTGAGGCCTGGTGGCAGGCGGCGAGCTGAGCTCTTTTTTATTTGTGTGTAAAGTGAATCAAAGTGAATAATTAATTGAGTGTAACCCACCCTGTCCTCACCGTCAACCAGCACACCCTCTTGAGAGTCTTATTAAAGGTAATTATTATGCATTTTTTATCGTTGAAAAAAAAATGATAGAAACAAATAATTTGACTGCGAAAAACGAATTCTTTTGAATATCAATTTAAATATTTTGTATTTCACTAAGGGTAGCGGGAGAATATAAGCTGTTGAAGGGGGGGGGGGGGGAGTGTAGGTGTCATTGAAAAAAAATTAGTTTTTTATTTTTTCTTTTATTTAACACTCACATTTTTTTCTCATTCACACTCATACTCACACACATTCACAGAGTCTTTTCGGCAACTCAGGCCATATAAGACTTTACCCGATAACCGTTATTAATTAATTATATACATATTGGGGATCCAGGCATTTCATTTTAAGCCATTTGGTATCCATTTCGGACCATGGATCCGAACCCTCGACGTTCGGTATAGAAGGTAGGCACGCTATCAACTACACCAAGCCCAAGGGCATTATTTAAATCTTTTCTTGTGTCACCATTATTTACCATTATATTCTTTCTATATGTCCTATATTTTTGTTAATCAAATTTCTTTAATATACTTTTACACAGGGGTGGATTAAGAGTTTTTTTTTTTTTTTTTTTATTTTTTTTTTATTTCGGGATTAAGAGTTGAAAATTAAAATAAAATAAAAATTAAAATAATTATTTATAAATGTATTCAAATTATTTTGAGAGTAATTTCGCGGTGAAGGCTCGCATTTCCTTAAAGGGTGGGGGGAGATATATGAAGGCATTAACCAGGGCGGGGGTTAATGCCCCCATCCCCTATAATGCACAAAGATATTAATGTTTTTTCATACTTTTACTAAAAAATTAGTGCATTTCGTTTGAGTTAAAATTTATATTCACTATTTAGCAAATAGGATAGTGGGGTAGAAACATTTTAATGTCATTCTAAAATTTCTTATTACTGGGGCGGAATTAATTTTTGAGAATTTCGAAACTCTCATAACAGATAATAATAACACAGGGTAACTTAGGAACCCATCGAAACCCTTGCAGAATTTTGTAGGAATTTTTTTCATTAGGTAGAAAAGTAAGATATGATTAGTCCACTTAGAATTTTACTGGGGTGAGTTACCGCGTCTTTTTGTATATAGAACTAATCCCAATTTGAATTTGAATTTTTACTTTCTCTTACCTATATGTATAAGTTAATATACGTAAGTATATATAGAGAGAAAGTATTGAATTCATGTCAAAAATTCGATGTCGAGACTTCGACTTCTGGCTTTGTTTTTTCTAACTTTCATTCCTGATATAAATTCCACCAGCCCTTATACCAGCGTTTTCCAAACTGTGAGGCGCGTCTCCCTAGAGAGGCGGACTAGTCTAAGGGGAGGGGCGAATATTGGCCATCAGGACCAATTTTTTAAATGATTGCTAGTTTTAATATAAATAAGAATAAATAAAAAAATATTTTTATATAAATTTATATTTTTTAGCATTAAAAATTTTTGTTTTTGTATTATTTTTTAAAATGGGAGGGGGGCAGGCGTCATGAGATTAAATATTTTTAAGGGAGGCGTAGTAATATAAAGTTTGGAAACCACTGATATACAGTATTTACGATTAGGAACCGTCCAAAGTTTCGGTTTCGGCCAGTTTCGCAAAATCTAGGTTTCGGTTTCGGCCAAAAACCAGCCGAAACTTTTGGCCGGCCGAAACCTGAGTTTGAAAAGATAGGATGAGACTCGTACACAAAAAAAAAAAGGTCAAATGATATTCGCAAGAAAAATGGGAAAAATGGAGTGATTGAGTTACGAGGGAAAATTTACTAAAAAAAAAAAGGTAAAATGATATGAATTCTGTATAGGAAATTTTAAGAAAAAGTTTAAAACAAGTTTCGGTTTCGGCCGAAACTAAGATTGAGGCCGAAGTTCGGTTTCGGTTTTGGTTACGGCTAGAAATATTGTTTCGGTCGGACCCTATTTACGATATTCTATAGTTCTTCAACTTTCCAAAAATCATTCATTCTTGAAAATCTATTAATTTTTACGAAATTATGAACAAAATAGTTATCAATTCGATTTTTGCATTCAGGGATGGTAAAAAAAACTTTTAGGGGTGTCTAAATTAAAAAAAAAAAACAAAACTGAAAAAATCGATTTTTCTAAACTTCTAGACGTGTTTTTCATCATTAAATCACCTCAGATTGTACTGAAACTGGAATATTTTTATGTATTTTAACAATCTGCATATTTTTAAGGGGTGACGCCTTAAAAAATCTTGAAAATTCAAAATTAAAGCCACTTTAGAGCAAATTTTCTATTAAAATTTATTTTTCTCTATATCTCTAAAACTGATGGGGCAAAACTGATGGTATTTTTGGAAATAAGTTTCCATGGGGTAGAAGGTTGAATGGAAAAGGAATGACTTCTTCTTCCCCTCTCTTGATTTCCGTCTCACCCACGACCCAGCTCTCTGTATATTTCCAATGATCTCAAAGTGGGCCTCTCCCTCATTATCATTTATCAATAGATATTTGTTAATTATCTTATTTTTTTTTTTTTAACATTAATTTAACCCACCTATTATTTCAATGATTTTACAATCATTAAATTTTCCTGCGGGGAGCGCCCCCTCCGTCGAAGCTAATGCTTCTCACTGAGCCACGGCTCCCGGGCGTTAATTATCTTAATTAAATAGAATATTTGGGCTAAGTAGGGCGGTAGGATGGAGACGAGTTTAAGTAAAAATTTTTAGAATCCTATCTGTACATCATAAATTTTCCTATAAAGAAGTTGATCCGACTTGGGGACAAGTTTGCCGACCATTTATTAACAAGTAATAGCATGGACTCCAAAAGAGAGGGATAAATTCCCAGTGGCAGTACATTTTGAACTTCAACCCTAAATTCGTAATGGACAAAAGATGAATATTATTTTCATACAATTATTCTCGTTAGGCAAGTGTTATTAAATAGCTCCGATGCACGACCAGTTGCAACTTTTTCGCAGCTGGCAGTTCCTCGTATCTCAAATTTCGCTCGTATTTCAAAACAAAACTTCGCTCGCTCGACAGCTCGTATCTCGAGGTACCACTGTATGTATTCAATAATTCATTTTTTCTTTGTTAGGTTTTGTTGTTTTTTTCTTTGTTAGGTTTTGTTGTTTTTTCTTTGTTAGGTTTTGTTGTTTTAAGAGAGGGGGGGGGGGGTTGAGCAAATCTATGTTTGACAATATAAGTGAGGAGGACCGTCATAGTTAGGGTCAAACCTCTCCATACTAGTCTTTGTTTCAAATTTTATTTTTAAGATAAGTCTTTACCATGAGGTGAATTTGAACTCGTGTTGTCTTCTGGTTTATAAACTTAACTGCTTTATACCCTCGGCTAATCGCCTCCTCGTTTTAAATAAATTAGGTTATTATAATATAAAAACATATAATTTAGTTATTAACACCTATTATCGTATCTCTTCTTAAAAAGCATGTGGCTTGAGATCACTAGCGGGACAAAAGTTTCTAATGAAGGCTAAATTGAATCCAATTACATGTATTACCACCATTATGCTCCCTTCCTTGAATATGCCACTGCCTCTCCCCTCGCCTCCCCCCTGGGACCGCCAGTGCTCGAGATTGTTATTTTACAGAGCTACTGGTGGTTCCAGGGGAAGATTAATGCAATTTTGTCGGGGGGGGGGGGGGCGGATTTTTTTTTTTTTTTACTTAAGGACTTCGTCGGCATCTAAGGCCATTTAGACACCTTTCCTATTTATTTAAATTGATTGGTAACAAATTCAAATGAAATTAAAGAGCGGAAATCATAATTTCTTTAGATTACTAGTTTTTATAACTTGTTGAATTTCTTCTCGGGGGGGGGGGGGGGGCGATCGCCCCTGGGTGGTTCTAGTCTCGAGCTCTTGTACAATTAATCTATTTATTCGACCGACATTGATTATAATACCACCAAGCTTAGCTTTTAGAGTTTAGTTATTCAAGAGATATTAATCTCAGGAATTTTATAAACAAATTTCACCTCTTACTCGACCCACGCATAAAAAAACAAATTTTATTTTAGCTGGAATAAACAAACAAAAAAAAAAAAAAACCTTGAGGAAATAAATTTTCATATCAATTTCAAAGTTTTATTTTCAAACTGGTTTAAATTAATAAAAAAAAAAAAGACTGGATATAGAAGAATAATTAAAAGCATAAGATAATAAAATCTCTATTTATTTAAAATGTAATAATATAAAATATTTAAATGCATTTAACATATGATTATACTCTTTAAACAATAAATTCAACATTAGCTTTTGGCGAATACTATAGGTGGGGCAAATATTAATATTATAAAGAAATAATTCGTAGATTCAATCTTTTTTATTTTTCATGTTTGTGTTCTTCTTAAGCTCTTCCAAGAGAGAGAGACCGTCCGGTCCCTCGGGGGGCTAAGAGATTAAATTCAGAAAAAAAATAGAAGAAAAATTTGAACTTCTATGAAACACTGTATATAAATTCGGTATAGGCCCTACTGTTTCGGCCCAACTCAACAGCAATTCTGTGTAGTTCAACAACTTACATAATCTCAAATTATAATTTATTAGTCTGTAATTATTAATTATATTTTTAACTTTGCCCATCAACCGTAGGTTGGGCAGGTAAAGTTAATGTAATCGTAAAAAAATCGAAATTTTTCTGAAGCTGCCAAAATGCGTTTTGAGGTCCCCTGAATCCATTTAAGAAGTTTTTGGAATGATGTCTGTGTGTGTGTCTGTGTGTATGTCTGTGGTAATTTTTTTCGTCAACGAAAACTCAAAAACTATTTGTTCAATTGTTTTGAAATTTTGCACATAAACTAGAGGTAAAGGTCAAGAACTGAAAAGTTTTTGGTAAACATCGGACCATTAGGGGGGGGCTCATAGTTTTTTCTTAAATAATTTTTTTCATCAATTCAGAAACTAGACTTCCTTCCCGAATAAAATTATAGGTCTATATAATATGATAAACCATTCCGTGGGCTCTAGGGCGGGGGGGGGGGGCAATATTTTTTTCTTGGATAGTGGGTGGGCAAAGTTGTGCGTTCGGCTTAGTCCTACCCTTTATTTTTTATATTCATTGCATTGATTCGAATTGAGAAGTAATCCAAATGATTAATGAATACTTTGAACATTAAATCATTTTCATTTTAATAAATATTTCCTAATTGATGGAATTTGTAAAGTCTTAATTATATAACTTGATTAGGTTATAGATTCAACGTGCAAAGGTATCTAATTTCCTCATATGTCATTTAAATATCTTTACGAATAACTTTAATTGTCCGCCTGTGCTTGAAATTAATAATATTGCTAACGTTTCATTCGTACCGGATAATGTTTCATTTTTCCCAGTACTATCATTCAGACCTCCTGTTTTTGCTTTTTTTAAAGACTTTCACTGTTCTTATCTGACGAAAAGCTTTTATAAAAGATGCATTTTATTATTAAATGGAGTCAGCTTATAAATATTTCTTCCGTTTTGAGATAATTTTATTCGTTGATATGGGATGATGCAAATGTAGGAGAAAAATATTTCGATTTCTCAATACGATGATTGTATACATAAAAAAAAAATCATAATCAAATTTTAGATAATCTAAAAAATATATTTTTTTTACATTATTTTCATAATTTTTCATTATCTTAGACATTTATCAATTTCATAAATATAATTGATTTTGGCTCTGATCTGAAATTTTAACAAGTAGCCAGTATATGCATTGTAAATTGTAAATTTCGCTGGTCTTTGAGTTTATTTATTTGCAAAGATCGTCCACATTTGTCCAGGATTGATTTTTTCGACTAAATAGAGGTTTGTCTAAAATATTTAGAGGCTAGTTGTAAGCCAGTCAATAAAATATCATTTAAGATAAATTTTGTGACGAGGTGGGTTCGTGTTTAATTAGGCATCTTTATCCTAGGAATTTGTTATTAGCTTCGAACTCTCTGAATTTTTTCTCACAGCTCTTTAGAGATATTCTTAAGATGAACACAAACATTTTTATTATGAATAAATTAAAAATACTGTTTACATTACAAAATATACTGAATAATAAATAAATCCACATGTAATCAACATAAATATTAAACCTCTTCTGGGCTATTTTTTAATTTAATATTTTGAAACACAAAGATAAAAATACGTTATGGAAACATGTTCGAGGGGAAAGTACAGCAGAGAAAATTTATTTATTTTTCTATTAATACTAGCTCCTTAATTATCTAAATAAATAAAAAAAATAGGTAAAATTTTTTTTCTTTTCACCCAAACTTATAATAGTAAGTTTATATTTTCAATTGTATTTATTATAAATTTTCTTGCATATATCTTCCTCCTCTTCCCATATATTGTAGAGTCTGGTCAAGTTAGCTTACTTTGCCTATCATAATAAAGTAGGCCTAATTTATTTTTAATAAAAGTAGTCTATCTTTAATATTAAAAATAATTTTATAGAATAGAAATTTTGAACTTGCTTAGTCAGAATTAAATGTAAGATTTATATTGATGATGGTCCAGGAGTGAGGTTGAGGATTCGGTGGCCTCGTGCAAGTGAAAAGCACACTGATGCTATGAATAGGCTAGAGATCCCGGGTTGACTCTTAAAGAAACTTCTTTTTGGATTCATTTGAGAATATAATAAAAGGGTAGTTGATAAAAACATTTCTAAGAATTAAATATGTCTTAAATTAAATTTTTTGAATGTAAATGACGGTCACTTTTAAAGAAATTCGTCATCATGATGTAAATAATTAATCTTATGCAATTTTATACACGTACCCTATGACGATAGAATTTGTTTTTTTCTTGAAATAATTTCGTTGTTAGAGGCATATGTTTTTTAAGTAGTTTTTATTCTTTCGTTGTTTTTTCCTATTTTTTTTTTTTTTTTAACTAACGTTGTTGATAAAAATCCTACTCAAATATGATTTATTAAGTTCATAGAACTATTACATTTGATGGCAAATATTTAGTTTAACTTGAAAGATTTTCATTTTAGGCTAGAAGTGATTCATAATCTAATCGAATTGAAAAATTCCATTCGGAAACAAACCGGATATGTCTAGTTAGTTTTAAATTTTTCATTTTAAATATAAAAATTTTTTATAGACATTTCGATTCCAAATCAAGAATCTTTACATTTCTATTAGCTATCGAAAGCCAATAGGCATAACAAATTTTTATAAAATCAGCATGCCCAGAGAACCATCCATTGTTGTATCGATTGAATCTGACCAGATTCTTTTTGAGATATATGAATTTACAATATTTGTCTAGGTGTTTTCAGGGCCGGATAAAAGGGCGGGCAAGTCGGGCGATTGCCCGGGGCGCTAATTTTGAGGGGAGCCGAATTAAAATATAAAATATTTTTTTTTACATTCATTATATTTTTTAAATAAATATTTTGTTCTTTATTAATTTTGATTAAAATTTTCTTTTTTTTTAATTTTTTTATTTGTAGCAAATTTGTAGATTGTTGTAGATAAGGGCGCCAAACCCTAGAACCGGCCCTGGGTGTTTTACATACTATAGACTAGAATTGATGTCTCAGAAAAAAAATTTTTATTCAAATTTGATAAGTGGATGCAGTGATCCTTTGAAATCTTTTTTTTTTTTATATATATAAAACACTTGAAGTTTATTTATATTTGTGTTTATCCAAGACGGATGGGCAGGAACTGCGTTGCTTTCTGGCCCAACTTGGTCCTTTTTCCGTTCTTTGGTTTTCCATTCTTTTTAAGCGCCAAATACCAACCAAGATGACCCCAATGCTTGCTTAGGTAGACGTTGTACGAGGCGTAGAAGTCCTCCACCCAAACCGTTCGTGGACTCTCTCGTTGCTTCTACATACAAAACATCCATTTGGATTACGAAATATCTTCCTTATCTCTTGGATATATTTTTAGTTATTCTCTTTTGCAATACTTATTATTATAACTTTTTATTTACAATAATATCAGATAATTATTAAAAAGAAATTAGAAAATGATGACTCGTTAATATTATTAATTAAATAAATCGTTCTAAAATTGTGAAAAATTTTCTTATTTTTAAATTCCATATCATTAGACTGAGTGTATGGTTAAAGCCACTACCCGAAAAATAAAGAAAATAAAAAGTCCATATACTGTAGGTTAGGCTACACAATATATTAGTAGAATCAAATTTGATGAAAAGTTCACTAAATTGGTGTGAAAATGTTTGTTACCTAACGTACGTTTTTAAATTATAATGGTTCTAATTTTGTAATTCTTCATTTTCAAATATTTCATATACGTACTAAATTTAAAAAAATGTAAAATAATAATTGATAAAATTTGGCAAGGAAACAGGCCAGATGCGTTTCCCTCACCCAAGAGGGGCCTACCTCTCCGTAAAGACGTCCCTTTTCGTTCATCGCTATATAGAGGTCCGTTCTGAGACCCCGGATGCGAACTTCTCCAACACTCTTTGGGACTGATTCCAATTCCAATTCGCCTAAAACATTTCAAAATACATTTTATTATTTCTAGGCAAAAATATCAATACATCATAACAGAACCTAAGAACGTAGGGAAACAAAATTCCAATTGAGAGATCTTAATTTGCACTATTTGGCAGATATTAAGAAATATTTTCCATTTGGATAGCAAATGGCTTAAATAATAATGGCTAGGCCCCAAATATACATATTCACGGTTAATCGTATAAAGTCTTTATGTTCTTTAATTTTCCAGCCAATGGCTGTAAGCTTGTCGAAATAAAATTAAATAATAGAGCTTAGGAGGGTGAAGTGCCAAAGCTCAAATAAAATTGGTTGATTTGTCTGATGTGTTAGATATTCGTAGATAGGTACTTACAAAGAGGATCGTCGTCAAGCTGAATGCCGATGACTCTCCCATTAGGACGGACGCCCAAGTGAAATCTGGTTTTGGACCAAAGCCGCATTCGTCGACCATAGTTTGGGTTGCCTACCGGATTCCAGCCCCCCGCGCACCACGGAGGCCCTCCTGCACTGAGACATAATCCATGCCAACATCTCTCCTTTTATCTAAAATCACTTCTCATGCAGTTAAATAATTTTTTTTACTTCCATATTGATCTTAAGCTCTTTTCCCCTATAACAGGGTTCCCAAACTATTTCGGTCCCCGGCGCCTTTAATATATCAGAATTTTTCCCCTGCGCCCCATGTCAAATCTCAGAGCAAACATTATGTTACTAATAGTTTTTCTTCATTTCAAATTCATTGGTGTTGTCAAAGGGTAACGGCCAAAAAATAAATAAATAAAAAAAAAATTCATTGCTTTGCGTTGTAATCACTGTTTATGTTTGAAACAAATAATAACGCTCTTAATTAACTAGATGGCATGACTATTCCTTCCATGCTAACTTTTTTTTCACATGACTTAAGTTCCTTATAAAGTCAAAGAGCAAGGATTTGTCCTTACCTCCTTATATGGTAGTTCACCGAGCCAGAGCTAAAACAAGTGCAGCGTAGTCTGTTTCATATTTTTTTTTTTTTTTAGATTCGTTTAATATTTTTCTTTTATTTTCTTTTAATTAGAATGGTTTAAATATTTTTTCTAAATAGTCCACTAAAATTAATATAATTATGAGTGACATGGCTTTTGATGTGGAAGTTCAAATTATCAAGAGTATCATTATCATTCGTCCCGTCTTTTGCGGTGTAGTTTTGCATTTTGATTGCCCCCCAAAATGTCCTACATTTTATTTCTGTAAATTTTATCTCTTGCGTTCTCATGCCTTCGGAATCTAAATAGGCTAAATGGTATATGTCGACAGAAAAAAATATTGTGTGACACTAGTATTTCGGTAAACTAAAATTGACCCTCGGGCTTGGTGTAGTTGGTAGCAAGGGTCGGGGGTTCGGACCTTAGGTCCTTGGAAGTTCAAATTTTCAAGAGTGGTTTCCAAACTTTATGTTACCGCGCCTCCCTCAAAAATATTTAATGGTATACGCCTCCCCCCCCTCCCAATTTATACCAATACAAACTAAGGCAAACAAAAAAATCTGATGTGACTGGTCGCACAGCACACAACTTTCTCTTACAGAAAGAGAATCTATAAATTAATTGAATTTTAATCAATATCGTTGGAGCGAATTTAGAGAAACTAGAAAAAAATTGAAAAAGTGAATCAGTAAAGTACTAGTAATCTTTGATCGTTTTTGTTCAAAAGCTTCGTATCACGTACCATGGGGGTGCCTAACTTAAATATAAAATTTCAACTTCCTAGCTCTTTTCGTTCTTGAGATATTTTGTTCACAGACAGACACACAGACACATACACACACACACAGACCATGTCGCGAAAACCACTTTTTTGGATTCAGGGGACCTCAAAACGTGTATATCCATCAAAATCTCGACATCGAATTTTTGACATGAATCCAATACTTTCTCTCTTTATAAATACCATATATATTAACATTAATATTAATATTAATTAATATTAATTTTAATAAATAAAAAATAAAATAAAATATAGAGGTAAGAGAAAGTAAAATAGCTTTGATTATTATTCTGATTAGGGGGATGAAGGGTTGATTATTTAAGAAAGGCCTTGGAATATTCCAAATCACTTGTTGACATTCTTTTCCTGATGACATGAATCCAATACTTTTTCTCTCTATATATAAATATTAACATATATAGAGGTAAGAGAAAGTAAAAAAGAATAAGAATATATTATTGTCTTTTAACGAGATGGATGTCCTTGTCTATTAGCGCAAAGTTGATCAAATCTCAGTGTTTTTGACGAAGCTCTTTTTCTAAAACTATAACAAACTCGATATTTCAATTTCAATGCAGCTAATCCTGTTTCGCATAAATTTAAAGCAGTACTTTTAACATTTTAACGTTACTTTTAATGTTTTGTTTGACAAAATTAGGCTAAATCAGAGATACAGTCTGAAATATGACATTCAAATTTTGTATAAAAATTTAAGTTTTTTAAATTTATGTATAAAAATTTTTTTCCCCTTATTTATTATTTAATTTATAAAACTTAGGCAATCATTTGGAAAATTTCTCGCTGTGGCTCATATTCGGGCCTCCTATTAGACTAGCTCGCGGTTCCATAGGGAGGCGCGCCTCACAGTTAGGAAAACGCTGATGTATAATATACTGGAAGGAAAAATATGAGCAACTGGATGCTCACAGAATATCGAGACGTTTCGGGTAAAATTTAATATCCTGTCCCTTCATCAGTCGTTGATTCATAAACTGAGTTAGTTAAAGTTAGTCGAGGGCGATACATTTAATTTTATTGTACTGCCCTTTGTGCAAATAATGGCGATGAATAGGCCTATACATTTATTAGTATGATTTGATCATACTCGCTAATAAAGGAGGGGGGGGGCTTTATAAATTTCCTAAAGATTATTCAAAATATCATTTATTTAATCACTTATTATTCCTCTCTTATAGTTTTTTTTTAAATAATTATTTTATCAACGTTTCAAATTATACTAATTTTCATAGGTGCCCCCATTCAATATATATTTCATACATTACACGACTAAATAAACTAAATAATCCTATAGCCCATCGAAGGGAAGAGATATCGATAACTATAATCCAATTCTACCACGAAAAAATGTATTTAATAGGAATTTCTTTAACAATAATGATCCTATAGCCCCTTTGTGAGATTATAGAAATTGCCAATTAATACCTTTTTTTCGTGTTTGATTGAATGATACTTATCACTATCAATGGACAAGTTACAGCAAGTTGTAGAAGGCAAGAGTCCACCTGTCTTGGGGTTATAGAGCATTTAGTAGTGAGTTGGTGGCCGATGAGAGAGGTCGAACCCACGTTGGATTCTCTCTCATGGGCATTATACATTTAGTGTTGTGAGTGCCATTGAAGAGTGCAGCTGGGCGTCCCTTGGTCTCCCGACAAAAAAGTCAATTTCTCTCAAACTACGAGCCCGATTTAGGTAAATCCATTCCCAATTATATTATAGAATTATATTTTAATAATTTATAATATAATTTAAGAATATTTTTACTTTTGATCGAGAAATTAGCAATTCGTCTCAAGATTTTAAGGGGAAATTTAAGTAATTTTGTTCTTTTAAGGTTTAATTTTTTTAAATTTCTAACCTAAAGAATATTTTATAACTTATTTATTTGAAAATTCCATTAATACATACTTTACATAAATAAATTGTATATTATCGACAAGTAATATAGGCATTAAATTCAATGTGTTCCGACGTTTCGGGTGCTCGAGACTCCTTCCACAGGGCAGTCATGTTATTTTTTTTTTAAATAAATTAAGCAAAAGGTGAATATTTGAATCTGTGAGCGCCTTATTATGATGAGTCGATATGAATATATACATGGTCGTAGAGTAAGCGGATTTTCAAAATTTTATTTGAATATAGAGACAGATAATAAAAATCTGGTGTGACTGGCCGCACAGCACACAACTTTCTCTTAACTTCAGTAATCGAAAGTTGTGTTCTGTGCTTGCACACCAGATTTTTTTGTGTCGAGATATATTTAGTTTCCGACAGTACAGTACATTTGAATTCAAGATGTAAAATTGCCCTCGGGGCTTGGCGTAGAGGTTAGCGTGCTAACCTCGTATACCAAACGTCGCGGGTTCGGACCCCAGGCAGTCCGATGATTTTATTTAAGCCAATTGGATACCAAATGGCTTAAATAAGAATGCCTGGACCCTAAATAATATATATTCATAACGGTTATCGTAAATGTCTTATATGGCTTGAGTTGCCGAAAAGACAGTGTGAAGTGTGTAAGAGTGTGAGTGTGAATGCGAAAAAAGTGTGAATGTTTAAAAAAAAAAAAAAAAAAAATTTACATTTTTTTTTATAAACATTCACACTTTTTTCTCATTCCCACTCACACTCTTACACACATTCACACAGTCTTTTCGGCAACTCAAGCCATATAAGACATTTACGATAACCGTTATGAATATATATTATTTAGGGTCCAGGCATTCTTATTTAAGCCATTTGGTATCCAATTGGCTTAAATAAAATCATCGGACTCCTGGGTCCAACCCCGACGTTTGGTATCGAGGTTAGCACGCTACGTCTACACCAAGCCCCGAGGGTCAAAAATGTAAAATTTATAAACATGGGAGAATATTTATATTTTGTTACCAAGGCAACCATTTCTGCTATCTTTCCTATGAAGTATAAGAGTAAAGAAAAGTTTCTTATATTTACCCAGTAAAAGCTTATTTTCTCGCTTAAATATAAAATTTCAACCTCTAACTCAATTCCTTCATGCTTTAAATTGAACACAGACAGACACACACTCACACGGACAGATAGACAGACCATGTCATGAAAACCACTTTTTTAGATTCAGGGGACCTCAAAACGTGTATATCCATCAAAATCTCGACTTCGAATTTTCGATATCAATCCAATACTTTCTCTCTCTATATATTAACATATATCGAGGTAAGAGAAAGTAAATATTGATGTGAGAGGGTCCATTATATTCTGGTTTTATTCCTCGTCTCCTTCTCAATGGCGGATACAAGGGGGGGGGGGGTAAAGAGGGTAATTACCCTCCCCCCTCCTGAGATTTGAAAAAAAATTATTTTTAATGTAAAATTTTAAAAATTAATACTTAAAAATTTGATTTGTATTTATATTCTAGCAAACAAGTACATAATGCGCCTTTAAATTACCGAAATTAATGAAAAATTGTGTGGTGTGCGACCAGTCACACCAGATTACCCCCCCCCTCCCTCGAGAAACACCTCTGGATCCGCCCTTGCTCCTTCTATAATATATATATATGTAATTATACTGGTATGATCCAGCGAGAAATTCTAATCGTAATTTTATTTAAATTTTTTTACAATATATTTACTTATCCATGCGTTGATTGATTTCATTTTACTTTCTCTTATCCTATATATGCAATATATAGAGAGAAAGTATTCGATTCAGGTCAAAAATTCGATGTCGAGATTTTTTTCCCTGTATAGGAACAATTTTTATTGAAAACTTTTGTGATTCACACGTAGAATAAAATCCAATAAAGATCTCCCTTCCTATTTTATAAACTGAGGCTTCTAAGCGGGACATTAAATTTATTTTTTTTTTTATTTTAAACGTGGGATCATCAAGTTGTGCTCCACTTTTTTCCCTCACTGTGCACGTAATCTTGTGGTGATTTTTTATTCAATATTCTTCTTTTTTTGACGGTTAAAAAAGCAACATTAAGTAAAAGGTGTAGCCTAACTATTTGATAGAAGTAAAATTAGAATATTATAATTAGTGTAATTATTGCATTCAAATCTTGTTCTTTGAGTCAGAGGTTCGCTTCCCTCTCCTTTTCAATATATTTTTTTGTTTATTTTTTAGAAATCGACGAATCGTCTTCGAGATTTAACATCATGCAGAGCATCCATCAGTCATCGCCTTCACGTCAACCAGGCAGCCACTTCAGCAGATTCCACGAGTGTAGCAGCTACAATTAAAGTCTGTATGAACATTTACGTGGGCGTAGAGTAAGCAGTTTAGGATTTTTCAAAATTTTATTTGACTTTTCTTATTCCGGCTTAAATATAGAATAATTTTACCTAGGTGCATTGATAGGATGTATTAATAATTACAAGCAATTCTCCCATTTCAGAGTCCCTTTTAGATAGTTAAAGATTTAAATTCAAGATTAATAAATTAATTTTTAAAACTTCACTTCATTTTTACTTTTGTTAATTTAAATTTACATTAAGATAATTTGTCAAATTTTTTTCTAAATTCATTTTTTAATATACTAAATTTAACTTTTGAATTTTTTTTTATTAAAGAATAGGTTTTTAAATTTCAGTACCCAATGCAGGTTTCGTTTCTCAAGGTAAAGAGATGGATGAATGTTCAACAAGCAAAAGGTATACGATTATTGGTAATATGTGGATCATGCACAGTACTCATTCATCCCTTTACCCCACGAGGGAGCAACATCAACATATGAGACAATTCAAGTGTGCATGTGTTATTATTTTAACTATTATTATTTAATTTAGCTTTAGGTTTTGCGTGTATGTGATTATTAATAAATACTATTTAAGGGGATCTATCTCTTTATGTTTAATGTTTAAGAATACACGCAATTCATATTAGATTATTTAGAAATAGATAGGTTCTATATAGAGGGCGCATAATTAGAAAATCTCTACGCTCACGCAATTATATTTACATTTATGGGGATTTAGGCCTTTTGTGTCGGAATTCTCTGATGTTCTCTTGAATTGATGTTCAATTGTGAATTGGTTCCTCAATACTGGCATAGGGTGTTGTTGTTCGTCCCATTTAGGTTTAGGCAGGGCTCCCAGGAGAGGATCATTTCACTTTTGACCGTTGTTCAAGGGAAATAGGAGAATTCCTCTATCGCATGTTTCCCTCTTTCGCGCTTTTGAGAGAAAGAGTGCCTTCTCTTTCTCCGGAGTCCTGTCGGTCAGTGCTGAGTTCTGGGCCTTGGTTGTTTCAGGACAGAGTGAGTTAATGTTCAAGATGTTAGGAGTTCGTATAGGTTGTTGTTAGCTTTTAGGGTTCTTTTTTTTCAGCATGCATCTTGAACAACGTCATTCTGTTTCTGAGATGAGCAATCAAGGGGGATCTTCAGTATTGTATTGACTGGGCTTCCTTCCTAACTCGTGATTCTCAGATCAATTATCTCTGCTCTATTTTAGTTCGCTATTAAACGACATTGATTAGGCAGGTGGGTGGAGATTAATTGATCTGTAATGTGTCTTAGTACATATGTACTGTATCTGCTCCATTTCCTCTTTACCTTTCTTTGGGTTTGTGGGCGCGTTTTCACCGTATCGTTTCGAAGTGATATAATGAAGGCTTACCTGCCTTCCGGGAGTGCCGCGTTCGCGACCGTCTCAAGAAAGAAGAGGAACTGCATTTTAGAATTAGATGGCCGTCCCGGTCATATATACTGTGGGATTAGGTTAGTTTTTAGGGAAGCCCTCGTTGAGCCGAAAGAAGCAGTCTACAGAGTAAGTTAAAGAAATTTTCAATATTTTTCATAAAATATTACGTAGCAGCAAACTAATTGTTTATTTCTTTTTTTTTTTGTTTTAGATGGTTAGGGTGGGAGTGGGGGCTGAGTCTTCGAGGTCCTTCAAGCCAATTACCTGAAAAACCTTTCGTAAGTAATACTAAATTAAAATTAAATTAGAAGATTTATATTGTTTTTTTCCAATACCAGAAAGTGTTTGAGAGCTTTAAAAGTTTTTTCAACATACGGGTATATAGCTTAAATAAGAATGCCTGGACCCCAAATACCTATATATTCAAATAACTGTTAACGTCAAAATTCTTATATTGCCTGAGTTGCTGAAAAGACTGTGTGAATGTGTGTGTTAGTGTGAGAGTGAATAAGAAAAAAGTGTGTTAAAAAAAAAAAAAAAAAAAAAATTGTGAATGTGGTACCTTTTAGATCAGATTTTTCATATAATTTTGTTTTGAGAAAAACCAAACTCCTTTGAAGATGACATCGTCGGGCAACCTTGTCGTAAGGATTCTAAATTGCTCTGAATCAGGCTCAATTGCTTCCCTCTCTCCTTGATTCATTGACTCATTTGTCTCACATGTAATCCATGAAATTTAATTTAAACGTTCTATTTATTTAATAAAATGAAATCATTCTCTCTATTTTTTTTATCTTTCAACTTTCGTAAATATTGATAAAATAAAAAATATTTTTTTGTTAAACAAAATATTTTCTAATCCTAATAAAATAATACATTATTATAGCCTCTAACCTTAATAATATTTAGATATAAAATGTATATGAGATAAATATTTAGGCGAGAAGATGTTTAGATTAAGGCTAGCCGGCTGAAATCAGAGCCTTATAAAAAGCGTACAAAAAATATAAACATTTTTGAATGATTATCATAGTTTAGACACATTGACAAAAGAATAAACATTGTTATATATTAATATATATAGTAGGCCTAATGATATATAGGCTAATGGATTTATTGAAAATAACTCAGGAATAAATAAAATAGATAAGATATTCTAATAACAGTATATTCAACATAATTATACCTCTTAAGACAGAGGAGTTATTCAAGCCGCTAAACTTTTTCAAGCATGCCTCCCTACCCGGCCACTATAGATACATGCCAGCCTTCTACTTTTAGGCCACCAAGTTGAACGTTACTTGCATTCCTTGTTAACTTGCTCTTGAGGACTATTTTTCTTCCCTCTCTCCCGCCGGCATTAGACTAACAAACAGTAGCGTCATTTCAACTTTTTCTTGTGAGAGGCAAATTTTTTTCTTGGGGGGGGGGGGGCAAACATTTTTTTTCTTAAAATTTACTTACAAATATGTACTCAAATTGAGCCAAAAGATATTTAATTTTTTTTTTTTTTCTCATTCACACTCACACTCACACACACATTCACACTGTCTTTTCGGCAACTCAGGCCATATAAGACATTTACGATAACCGTTATGAATATATATTATTTAGGGTCCAGGCATTCTTATTTAAGCCATTTGGTATCCAATTGGCTTAAATAAAATCATCGGACTGCCTGGGGTCCGAACCCGCGACGTTTGGTATACGAGGTTAGCACGCTAACCTCTACACCAAGCCCCGAGGGCCCTGATATTTAATTTAATTGTTTAATTCTCTACAGTTTATATACTCGTAGATATATTTTGAAAGATTTTATCTAGAATAATATAAAATTTTATAAAAGTCAGAGCCCCTTGGGGGGGGGGGGGGCAAATGGCCCCCCTGCCCCCCTCCCCAAATGACGCCACTGCTAACAAAATAATCTTCAAATAAATTAAATCTATGAAAATAATTATTTAGAGAAAATATGGAGTGGTCCTTGATCGAGAATTAGTACACATATATTTTTAGTAAAATTATTCAAACACTAAATTTAACTTTATTTTATTTCCGTTTATTTACGAGGTTGGCTACTATTATGCATTAATATTAATATTAGCACAATTGTCATATTGTATCAAATGCAAGCACTCAAACTGATTAAAAAAAAAAATACCTTTAGGTGTTTTCATTACAAAATAAATAAGTGAAAAAAATATTAATCAAATTTATTTTCAATACAAAAATTATGGTCTCACAAGCCAGGGCCGCCGCCGTTTCGGTTAAATTCAGGTCAAATCTAAAGGGCAAGCAATTCTCATCAAGTTGATCTCGTTTGGTTATTTTGTGAATTATTATGAATAATGTATTTAATCCTTATGTACAAATACATTCATTCACTCTCCATAATTTAAAGAATAAGGCAGTCCGATGATTTTATTTAAGCCAATTGGATACCAAATAAGAATGCCTGGACCTCAATATATATATTATTCATAATAACGGTTATCGTATAAAGTCTTAAATGGCCTAAGTTGCCGAAAAGACTGTGTGAATGGTAAAAAGTGTGTTAAAAAAAAAAAAAAAAATTTAAAGAATAAACGGAGCTACAGGCAGACCCCTTTGTTATCTACAGCCTCGATGTCTGATAAGGCTCTCGGCATAAATATGTTAAATCTAAGAAGCAAAATAATGCCTAAACGAGAGTTAATTTGACAAAAATGGCTAGGCCCTGACAATAGTTTTAAATATAATCGAAACTCAAGGGCGGGTACAAGGGGGGGGGGGTAAAGGGGTAATTATCCCCCCTGAGATTTGAAAAAAATAATTTTTTTCGAAAAAAAAAATGTATTTTTAAGGTAAAATTTCAAAAATTAATACTTAAAAATTTGATTTGTATTTATATTCTGGCAAACAAATACAGAATGCGCCTTGAAATTACCGAAATTAAAAAAAAAATGTGTGCTGTGCGACCAGTCACTCCAGATTATCCCCCCCCCCCCCCGAGAAACACCTCTGGAACTGCCAATGCCGAAACTTGTGATATTTATTTGAAATAAACATGAATTTAAGATGCGAAAATCAACATTATATCTTTAAAATTTGAAAATTTGTTGAAAAAGCTTTACTTCTCACTCTACAACTCATTTCATTTTAATAAATCATCAATAGATTAAGAGTAGAATTTTCTTTCAAGTTTATTTCTTCTTGTTAGTGACTCTTATCTCAATTGTAATTAAGTGATATTCTAATAAATGTTTTCTTTTTTTTTTCAGATGTACCAGGGTCTGTGTTAAGTGTCGAGCTGTGAAGAAGTGCGAGGACCCATCGGTTGGCCAAATTCAACTCAACAGCATGTAAATATTTTTTATGAATAATGTATTTATCCTTATGTACAAATACATTCATTCACTCTCCATAATTTAAAGATGATTTTATTTAAGCCATTTGGATACCAAATGGTATAAATAAGAATGTCTGGACCTTAATATATACCCTTTTATTATTCATAATAACTGTTATTGTATAAAGTCTTAAATTAACATTTAAACAAACGCAGAGAAGATCAGAGAAAATCCAAGTCACTAGTTGTGGAAAGTAGAGAAAATAGAATTGAATTTTTTTCTACTTATCCCATTTCTTACCGCTTGATTTTTGTCTACAAATATTGAGAAGCTATCAGAAGAAAGCTCGGGTTTGGTGACTCCGAGTAATCAACGTGTGAAACGTCAACCGGTAGCCATCGATATTATGTATTTTAAATTTGTAAAATCCAATAAAAAACACTCACAGTCTTGTTAAATTGTGTAATAAATTTGAACCCCTAAATGGCCTTAGTACCCGAAAAGAAGTTAAAAAAAAAAACATTAATCAAGCAATTTTTCTTTATATTTATTACAATTTTATCATAGCCTCTTCAATATTATATTTCAATCGCGACATATTTTTTTTTATTAAAAAAATACAGGAGTTCAAAAAAATAAAACAATTTTAAATTCAAATACAAAAACTTTTGTAATAAAAATGATTTTCTTTTGGATCTCTGGTAATTTTAAATCATATGACATGCGGCATGTTTTATAATTGGCGGCCATACATGTAACAAAACATTGCCTGATGATTATTTATTATTAAAAAAGGCTGTTTTTCATTATTTTATTTTTATTCATTACAACTAAAAGACACAATTTTACATCACTTGCAAATAAGCCAAAATTATTCAAGGAAATTGAAACAAGAAAGATTCAGAAAGGAGTTATGATCGTTATTTACTCAAAAAACTAATCTCCTGAGTATTTTTTAAACCCACTATACAATTATGAAATATGGAAGTAAACAAAGAATTAAGAATAACTGTTTAGGTGGATGACCAAGGTACACCACATTGAAAAGTAAATGTGACACACCCCGGCCAATTAAATATTCAAATAAATTTAATATAATAAACATGTTTATGTGAGTTTGGGTGTTTACCTGTCGGCTGTATCCCTTCTCGTTCTTCTCCTTGGAATTTGCACTTCTTCATCTTCGTCATCATCGTCATCGTCTTCCTCAGATGAGGAATCTCCTTCATTGTGCACTTCAGGTGTCTTTTCAGCCATTTTCACTTGTCTTCCTCTTCCTGATCGTCGTCTTCTCTTACGGTTCATAGTCGATGAGACCTCATCTCTGAATGACGAGGTCTCAATGAAATCTCTGTCTGGCAGAATGTTTAAAATACATACGCCTCTCCCACTCCTCAGGCGGGTTTAATTTTAGCCTCCGGCCCAAAGGCGCCTTTTCACTAACGTTTTATCATCGCATACTGGAAGCATTTATGAACTACAGCCTCTCAGTTTGTTTAGACAGGTTTATTTTTAGTATTTTTATTACTATTTTCCCTTAATCTAATTGACCTGTACAACCCTCGAAACGTTGGTTTAACTTATCGTAAATAGAGAGATTTAAAACAGAACATATGGATTTTATAAATAAAACCTTTCATGCCCAAAAAGTGATTATCTAAAACCTATAAATTTAAATACATAAAACTAATATTAGTAGGTCAATTATTAAACGAAATTGTTTGATGTTTAAATAACTTATTAAAAATAAATAGAAGAAAGAAGCCAAAAATTAAAGCCTAAGAGTTCTTAATAAATTTACAGTAAAGCTTATGGATTTATTATGAGTGCCATGAATTAGTTCATTCCACTCAATAATAAAAAACTTCAAATCTGACTGATTATAGAAATTTGACCCTAAATGTTGATTTTTTTTTAAAGATTCTTACCTTAAAAATTCTTTGACGAAAACTTAAAAATACCAGATTATTTTTTTCATTTTAACAGAATACCAGTATTATATACTCTATTTTAACAACTTTAACTTTCTTCAAAAGACTAAAATTTTGATATACTAGTTTCTGTGAACTTTCATAACTTCTTATCAAAGTGATAAGAATAATCCTAGATTAGATTAATTAGTTAATCCAAAATTAGGAAATGCATTTATTAATACAAATTTATCATGGCTAGTCAAACAAAGGAGAGTCTCTTCATACCTTCTGAAAAATGAGATTTAAAAAGACATTGCACAATCTTAGTGCCTTTAGGTTATAGGAAAAAGATATTTCGTCCCCCCCCCCCCCCCCTAATGGTCCGATGTTCATAAAAATTTAGACATTCCAAACAATTTTAACGATCTTTGGTAAGAAATAATGTTTTTTTATTTATAAAAAAGAATGTTAAATTTTTTTGTGTAAAGCAATTTTAATTTCAATAAATGTTTGTTGACTGCATGACGCGATTGGCGTCCGAATCGTCGACCAAAAGAAATTAAAATAGTTTTTTATTCTCATGGATGCGGCTCTGTCTTCCTTGAGATTAATTTCAAACAATATAGAATTATATTATTATTTTTTGAATTATCACAAACAACAAAAAAAAAACCTTTAATAAGGATCTTCAAAACAGATTTTGATATTATTCAGTCTTACAATTTCTTAGCATTTTTTATTCGATACGCGGATGTAATTTGAATTTGGTGCCTTCACTCGGCGTTGTCAATAAAGAGAGCGTCGCTGTCTAACAGCGACGACGGACGACGGCGGCGTCGGTTTTAATACGCATGCTTCAAGAGAGAATAATTCCCGCCTAGGAGTTGCTAGACGCCTGGTATCTGCCACTCGGTGGGGTCTGCATTTTTCGACAGGCAAAGCCCAAGAGCTTAACTAAGTAGCCCTTGACACACGTCCATCTTGACAGGCCCAAGACAGACGGCTTGTCAATCTGTCTACTTGTCCGTCACCTGTCGAGTAAGGGTTTAATTTACGAGCGGAGTTGCCAGGGGACCAGAAGGGCTTAGCAGTGATAAGGGTTCGAGAGCCCGCCAACTACAACGATCAATACAAGCTCATGCCGCCAAAAGATACAAAGGGTGTTACACACTTCGTTTCTGCATCCCTTATGCTCAGACACTCAGATGCCTTCTTCGTCTTCTTCGCTCTACCATTTATTCCATTCACTAACAATTTAAATAAATATATTTAAAATAATAAATCAATAGATTTATCAATAATGACTTTTTTATTTATTTATTTTGTTAAGTAGATAAAAAATCTAACATTGATTACCCGGTACGGATATTGTGGTGTCACAATACACAAAACTTTTTTTAATAAATATAAAGACAATTCATATAGTATTAATTTTATAGAAAATTAAAAAAAATGTTTCGTTATTTATTCGATGGGTTGTTTTTATTTATTTTTTTCTTCACTGTCGGTTGTCATCTCGTGTGGTCCGAACCTCCACCCCCTCCCACATAGTTACGTCACTGATTGAATAGGTGTTTTAAAATCTCATTGTGATTCCGCCTTAGTGTATAGGCAACCAATAACAATATTTGTTTAAATCGGTTATCTATATTACAGGCGTTTCTAGTAAAAATAATAGCTTGAACTCAACTCCTTGGTTCGTTTAATCGAAGGACCGTAGTTTTGAATTCTATTTTAATTAATTAAATAAATTTCAATCGAAATATTTAGATACCAATAGAGATGTATAATTTGAGAGTCCCCCGGCGAGCCAGAGGTGGCATTAATAGGAATTTATATCGAACATTCATGAGACTAGTTTTAAAAAATATTTTAAATCTTATTATATTTTAATCTTTTAAGACAGTCTTTCCAAAACTGGGCCCCAAGGCTCCCCGGGGCGCCGCGGCTCTTCTCTTGGAGCGCCGTGAAAATTTTTCTATACAAAATATTATATTAATTTTTCGCTATTAGTCAAAAAATTAAAGTCGGGTGTTTTAATTATTTATTAAATAAAATTCCAAACTCTACAGGAATTTATATATCAAATTGAAATTGAAATAAAGAAAAACTATCAGTAAATAAGGTTTGACATGAAGCACCACGAAAAGATTCTGAGTCGAAATCCGGGAACCGAAAAAGTTTGGAAACCCCTGGTTTCAGATATAAATCTACACACAATTTTACATGCAAATCATTAGACTGTATTGATCTTTTACAGGATTTATTTATCGAAGAAATATATATAAATTACATTAATTTAAATTAATTCAAAGCCGATATATCCGTATTTCTTGTAGGTGAACCTCCAGTTCAAAAGCCGAATGCAACTGAAATTTCACAAATTAAAGCATTTTTTTAAGAGTTTATAAAAGAGATATAAGCTCTAAGAAAAATAAAATTTTAGGTCCCACCGAGATTTGAACTCGGATCGCTGGATTCAGAGTCCAGAGTGATAACCATTACACCATGGGACCTTTGAACAAATACGTCCTTTGCCCCTGAGATAAGCGAATTATTATTGATTTTTGATAACAAATTAATTTCAAATTTGGTAATTTATATTTTTTTCATTTATTCCCACGGTTTTATCTCCTTCAATAATATTTGATATTGTTTTTCTTGAATTTCATCTTTTTACATCTTAACAACAAAATTTGAATAAGTTACTGTATTACAATAATAAATTTCTTAAATTTTAAAATTTCTCTTTTATTCTTGTAAATTAGATTCTATAAGGAATTCTAGGCTATTCATTGGTCGTGACTTGTTTGATGTCATTATGACATCACATTTTTTTCCCCGCGCTAAATAAATTTCTTCCTCAATTATTCCTATTTTACATAAAATATAATTGATTATCAGGTGTTTATTATTTATTTTTCTCTAAAAAATAATAAAATTTGATGAAATAGAATTTTTAGTTTACTTTTTCCTCCAGAGATGCCACTTGGGTGCTGGATTTTGAGAAAAAAGAAATCAATTTGAATTTAACTCAAAATAGAAATGAAAATAAAATTAATTAAATTGTTGAAAAATAAAATCTTTAAGCGCGTAATAATAAATTTATCAAAAATTTTCTATTAAAAAAATTGTTTAAATAAATGGCCTATTCAAAGTGTTATTTAATTTTAAATAATTTGCATTTATTATTCTAAATAAACCAGATGATGCAAGAATTGGAGAAGGAAAATAATGCTATTTTTTTTTTTAACAATTTTTATGACCTATGTGTCTATATATTTGTGAAGTAAGCCAGAACAAACAAAGAAAATTTATGTATTATATAACTACATATATACATAAATTAAATTAAGATTTTATCTGTAGATTAATTCTCGAAATTTTCTTCAGTTATTCAATTAGAATTAGCCGATACTCCTAAAATAAATAATTATTAACCATTAAAATTTCTTAATTTCTTTAAGGGAAAAAAAAATTGACGAGCCCTGGACGGCATTATTTTTTCTACTCGCACAGCCCTTCTCCTATGACTGCTTATAATTAACGATGTTGTTTTCATTATGTAAGCTAAAACCAGGGCCGGAACTAGGAGATTTTTTGGGGGGGGGGCATTTGTTTGCCGCCCCCTCCTTAATTTTCCCTGATCTCAAAATTTTTTCTGCGATTTTTTTTTTTTTCGCGCCATTTTCTACGTCCGAATATTTTACCTTTTTTTTTTAGGCCTTTACCGCCCCTGATATCACCCCGCCTGCCCCACCCCCTAGATCCGCCCTGCTAACAAAGAATTAGGATCTTTATCTGGTAAATTTTTATTATTAATACACATTTTAGCAGGATCTCCAAGTCACTTAAAAATCATGCAATGTGTTTTTGCTGCGTCTTAATATTGTCTACGGCGGGGTTTCCCAAACTTTTTCGGTTTTCAGCGCGCTAAATATATATGGGAATTTTTCTGGGGCGCCCCATGTCAAATCTCAGGGCAAACCTTATGTTACTAATGGTTTTTGCTCATTTCAAATTCAGCGCAGCTTATACTGTATAAACGTAAAATGCTGGTCAAATTTACACTGGTCCGAGTAACATTTCATAGAGTTTTTTTTTCTATCTTAGCCTTATCCCTATGTGGGGTCGGCAAAATTAATTTATAAAAAAATAAAAAAAATGAGACCGGAAGAAAAGCAAGCCGACCCGTCTCATGGCTTAACGCTTGTTATGAAAAAGGAGAAAAAGACTGACATAAAGGAAAGAAAGAAATGCCAGCCTTAGCTCGGGTAACTCGTGGTCGCCATACACGTACTCACTAGAAATGAGTTCCTGAGTGATATCATTTCATAGAGTAATAATACTATTAATATAATAATTTGTATACGAAAATTTTCAAGGCGCCCTAAGAGAACAGCCGCGGCGCCCCAGAGCGCACATTTCG
>JAKCPI010001702.1:0-25962 GCA_023213315.1 Euborellia annulipes | reverse complement strand
TTAATTTCTTACTTTTTTAATTTTTTTTTTATTTAAAAGATTTTATTTTTCAAAAGTAAAAATGTATTATTTTTAAAAATAAATGAAATAAAAGAAGACTTATTGCCCCCTCTGCCTCCCCCCCCCAGTTCCGACGCCTATGCACGTTACCCATATATCCAGGCAAAATATCCCGGCAGAAAAATCATTTCATGAGGATATTCGGGACTAACATAAATAAAGCGTTAATTAAAAAATACAAGAGGGAAAAAGAAAGTTGTTATATTTGCAAATTTATTTATTTATTTTATTTATTTTTTCTGCCAAGTCTAATTGGCCACTTGTTGGCGCTTGCAAAATTTTAACTGATTATGCATTCTCACACCTTCACTTGGAAAGATGTTTTATTTTTTAGTTGTCAATATAATATTCCCCTCTCTCTTCACTCATGGGGGGGGGGGGGAGATATATTTTTTTTAGGCGCCATTTATAAAGGTTTTGTAGCCTTCTATTGCCAAACTTCGTTAATGAAGAAAGAGGTTTAATAAAATAAAATCTTTCAAGTGTTCGTAAAACCATTTTGCGCACTCGACCGTGCGATACTGGGGTCTAGTGGTAGGGCATGCCGAGTACAAATTGGCAGATCCGTGATCAGAATTCCTAAAATAAACCCTAACCTTAAACTTTTTGCACAATAAAAAAAAAAATCCGTCAATTAGTTTCAGAGCAAATGAATTATAAAGTAAAATTATATAAAATTAAATCCTAACAAGGTTGCCGACCCCCTGCCCTATGTAATCAATAAAATGAAAATTACTTTTTTTTTACTCTTTTCCGTAAACGACCAATAAAAATAATAATAATAAAAAATAACATTTCCCAGAAGCCCTATTGCACGGCGATTCTTCTTTCAGCACACACATACACTTTTCTGGTCCAAGAGGCCCATTATTCATGGACCATTCAACTCAGCCTCTCTCTCTTGAGATTTCCTTACGACGGAAACGAGTGAGTGAGAGAGAGAAAAAAACTCAATATTAACTCAATTTAAAAAACAAGCGTTCTTCCCTTTAAAAAAAAATAAATAAAAAAAAGAAATACTTTATTATTAGCGTCAATGTGTGCTTCATTAGGAATTAATTGTTAAGAAAAAAGAAAAAAAAGCACGTTTGAAATTAAACATCAAATTAATTAATATTCCATTCAGTCAATGAAATCGAGCAGAAATTAAAATCAAAGAGGATTAAACACCAAAAAATACAAAAAGGAAATTTAATTTAATGACAGCCAAGTAGAATGCCCAAGTATCGCAAGATGCTAGGTTCAATAGAAAGCACTCGTACAGTATCTAGTCTAGATATATAATTCGCTAATGTCCGCCTGTCTGTCACACTCTATTTGGGGAACAGAAATCAAATTTGGAGATGCAAAATGACGTCACTGTTAGGTCCGTTGCTTGTTCTCTTGATAGATTTCAGGTTAAGTTAGGGGCTATTTTGTTGTTTTGTTTTTTAATTTTTTCGAGCGATGATGGCGCCGAGCTCGGACAAATGCAATATTTGTGACAAACCATTCCATGGTAGGCAAAAATTTTTGAAATGTGCAACATGTACGGTCCGACTTCATTTTTCATGCTTGAAGATATCTGAGGACGAATTTGAATGCTACCGCCAGGCCTCATATAAATGTGAGGTGTGTATAAAAAATAGAATTTTTAGAGATGATGATACTCCTATTAAATCGATAGCTAAGTCCCATACATATGAAGAGGATGAAGATAAAAATTACTCTTTGAATACTCTGGATAATAATAATGAAGACGACAATAACAAGTTTATTGAAAAAACCAATTATGATCCAATAAACGATAAGAGTGTTATTTGTAATTTGTTTAAACAAATAAAAGAATTGATAGACAAAAAAAATGAGGAGTTGATTATTATTTTGAAAGATGAAATATCCGCTCTTAGAAATGAGCTTGTCCTAGTTAGAGAGGAGAATTCAAACATAAAAAAAATGTTTCATGCGCCCAGCCTACAATCAGAAAAGGGAAATATTGGGACTCTCAAAACAAAAGATGACAAGAAGACACGAATGACTCACAATCCCAATCCGGGATCCATGCAGGTGCTAGAAGGCGGGGAAGGCAACTTGAAACTGACCAATGTCCCCGATGAAAACTTTTCAATTCCGGAAGAGGGATGGACAAAGGTCGTAAGTAGACATAAGCGACCAGTGAAAAATAAAAACGGGGATACCGATGTAATTAGCCCGAAAAACAAGAAACCATCGATAAATACACATAGAAACAAAAATAAAATGGTAATACTTGGCACAGGGGAAAAAAACAATCTTGTTAGAACTAAAAGAAAAGCCCTGTTTTTGAGCAGGTTTGCACCTGAAGTCACAACACAGGATATAGTCTCCCATCTTTCCAGCTCTGTCGAGATTCGAGATAACATCAAATGCGTTCAATTAAAAACAAGATTCCCAGGATATAATTCATTCAGGTTAGAATTTGACGAAGACCAACAAAATTCAATACAAGATCCTGCTATCTGGCCTAAGGGAATATTGGTGGCCCCCTTTCTAGGACCATTCAATAAAGATCATATTAAGAATCTGAATACATCAGCGGAGGATGATGGAAAAATCGAACAAAATGGCGGAAATTGAGATTCTGTACCAGAATGTAAGAGGGATGAGAACTAAATCAGCCGATATACTAACTGCAGTAGCAGGTTCACAGTATCCAATAATAGCGCTCAGTGAAACCTGGTTGAGTGAAGATCATTTAAACCATGATTTTTTCCCCGGAAATTATGTGATTTATCGAAGTGACAGAAACTATAACAAAAGTAGTCAAAAGAGAGGAGGTGGAGTGCTAATTGCAGTAGATATGGCAATCTCCTGTAAAAGAAGAAGAGATCTTGAACTAACCGAAGAATGTGTTTGGGTGGAGGTTACTGTCTCGCCCAAGCAAAACATTTTATTATCCAACCATTATTTTTCTCCCAAAACTTCTCCAGTCGTGATATCTGATTATCTGAGGGCATTAGAAGACCAACTAGAAAACATCAATGCTGAAGTAATCCTACTCGGCGATTTCAATATAACTGGAGTCAACTGGACTGAAGGATCCATCTGTAACGCTGCACATTTTTACACGAAAGAAAAAGCTAAATCTCTCCTGCCTTTTGTAGAACACTTTGGCCTAGATCAACTAAATACAAAGAATGGAGTGGGTGGAATTCTTGATTTGGTGCTAACAAACAGACGAAATGTATATATTAATTATACATGTGAACCCATATGTACCCCAGATGTTTACCATAATCCAATTCTGGTGTGTGTGCAAAATATTGTTCTACCTAAACAGTCCAGTAAGGAAAATGAATTCAAATATCGATTCAATTCAGGAGATTATCTTTCCCTATATAACCAATTCAAAAACGAAGATTGGCAATCATTTTATTCTATTGACGATCCTAATCAAGCAGCTATGGAATTGACTAACACACTAGAACACGTGATGGATTCTAACATACCAAAATATAAGCCAAGGGCATCTAAATATCCAGATTGGTTTTCTAGCTCTCTCATACGGTGCTTGCGTTTGAAGAAACGAGCACATATAGCATTTAAAAGAACAGGGCAAGAAAGGTATTACAAAAGATTTTCTGAACTTCGGAAAGAATGTAAAATGCTGTTGGAGTCAGACAAAAAGGCACAAAGCCAGAGGGCTGAGCATAATCTCAAAAGTAACCCCAAAGAATTCTGGAAATATATAAATAAAAGAAGTAAGGATACAACATCTCTCTCTACAGTAGTCATTAACGGAGCTGCTGAATCTGATTCGCACCGGTTATCTGAACATTTTGGCCAGTATTTTGCTTCTGTATATGCAAGACCCGGAAAATGTGTTGACGAGCAGTTAGCATCTACTAACATGCAGAGTTGTGATGTCATTGATATCCCTTTAATAAAAGAAAAAGACGTAGAAGAGGCAATAAAAAACCTGAAACCACACTCTTCTCCTGGCCTTGATGGAATACCAACATTCATCATTAAAGGACTCAAAGATATTTTAACATTTCCTCTTGCTCACATATTTAATCTAAGTCTAAAAAAGGGACTTTTTCCTGAATCCTGGAAGCGGTCTAAAGTAACTCCTGTTAAAAAGAAATCAGGAGAGAATATCGAGAATCATCGACCTATTGCGGTGCTGAATGCAATGGCTAAGGTTTTCGAAAGTATTCTTCAAGCCCACATCTATAGGGGTGTCTCCCATAAGATTGTCGAGAATCAACATGGCTTTATGAAAGGTAGATCGACTACAACTAATCTGAGTAACTTCCTCTCTACAGCTGGACCTATAGTAGAGAATCAAGGGCAGGTCGATGTTGTCTATCTGGATTTTGCCAAAGCATTTGACGTGATGCCTCACCATATACTTCTCCGAAAGCTAAATGAGTTTGGCTTTACAATCGCCTTGATCAAATGGATTGAATCCTACCTCACAAACAGAAAATTTCTTGTTAGTGTTCACGGGGTCCTTTCAAATGAATATCCTGCCACATCAGGTGTGCCCCAAGGATCGAATCTTGGGCCACTATTGTTCCTTCTTTTTATAAATGACATCGGCCAAAACGTGAAGTCTCCTCTATTACTTTTCGCTGACGATGTTAAAATATTTAACAGAGTAGATGGACCGGAGGACGAACAACTTCTACAGGATGATATTGGTAGGATATCAAAGTGGGCACACAAGAATGAAATGAGTCTTCATCTTGATAAAACTACCGTCTCTACTTACTCCAGAAAAACTAACACCTATTATGGACACTACCATCTCGGAAATCACAAGATCCTGAGGAAGTCAGGTGTCAGTGATCTGGGTGTATTTTTTGATTCCCAACTAAGATTTTCTCATCATATTGAGAAGATAGTCTCAAAGGCTCGACGGAATTTGGGTCTTGTCACATGGGTGAGCAGAGATTTTCAAGATCCACGAACAACAGGAACCCTCTATAAATCTCTAGTAAGGAGCCACCTGGAATACGCCTCAGTAATCTGGAACCATGACCGAAGATGGACAAGTGAAGCAGTTGAGGCGGTGCAAAATAAATTTATACGTCTTGTCACCAGAAGATATCCCAACTTGTTTCTCCATATGGACAGGGAGCATGTACTCAGATATCTCAATTTAACATCACTCAAGAAAAGAAGACAAATCAATGACAACATGTTTATATATAATACTGTTCATAGCTTACATCACATACCAATTGATTATATAAACTTTAAAGTGCCCAAACTAGGCATCAGAAAAAATGAATTATTTGCCTATAAAAAAAGCCAGTGTGATCCTGTGGTGAGGTGTATGGCTGAGGCTAATATGTTATGTAACAAAGTGGATTTTTTTACAAGCCCTGTAAATAAATTCAAAAACGAAATTATAAAGTGTTTGAACTAGACATTGTCTATTTGTATTTTTTAAATAACGCGTGCAGTATACTAAGGCTTTCGCTGTTCTACTGCGCTACTATTGCATCTCGGCGCCATCATTCGCTCCCTGAGCCTAATCCACTGGGATAGGTAAAAGTTTCCCAGTGGTGATTAACACTGAGAAGTGCAATAACTCTATTATTATTATTATTATTATTATTTTTGGGGATGAATTTTTCTACTAGATTTGAGTGAGAACCAATCAGAAAGCAGTATGATGTCACTTGATGTTGCGGCTACTAGTTTTGAATGAGGACCAATCAGATAGCAGTATGGTGTCAAGCAGTGAGTGTCAAGTGTTTGGAATACATGTTTGTTCTGAAAGAGTTCATAGCTTAATTAAATATATATGAATATAAATCCGAAATCAGAAAGGTGGTCGAAGGACCAAATAAAGACCAAATAGCAGGATTCAAACTTGCCAACCTAAAAAACCAGCTTGGGCGCGGGGCGTGAAGCTAGCGACATGTGAAGCCAACATTATAAAAATCTATCAGGAAATCCAGCCCCAGAGCGCACATGAAAACTAGTAGCAAATCTATCAACAAAACTAACTCCGTGTGGAGAGGGAGGGCTTTAGTGAATGTTAATGAAAAATTTTTTTATTTATGTTTAATAATTTAAAATAAAAATATTATATTCTCTTACTAATAATATTTTTAATATTTATATTTATTTCTTGTAAAATGTGAAGACCTTTAAGTAGAGTTCCCGGATTTCGTCCGGAATGAGAAAAAAGTGTGTTTTTTTATAAAAAAAAAAAAAAAATTTGTATATCATTATAAAAAATAGATAGGATTAGGAGGCCTTGTTCAGTCCGTTGAATCTATTATATATCGTAATTTAATATAAGTAAATGCCCTAAGATGCCAAAAAGATTAAAAAAAAAAACCTTACCAAAATAAAGTTATTTATAAATCCGTCCTTCTCATCTACATATTTATATGTAAATAAATCGTGCCACATGATTAAGAAAAGTTGAATGCAGCTCAACAAGTAATTGTCGAAAAATGGATTAAATTTATCAATTTTTAATTAGCCTATACCAGGGGTCGGCAACCTGCGGTCCGCGGCCCTTTGCAACTTTTTCCTGGCGGCCCGTCAAAGGCAGTTTTATTTATTTATTTAATTAAATATTTATTAATTCATATATCCGAAAAAATAAGGGTGTGCCGCCGGGAGTCGAACCACGGATCCTCCGATTGGTACTCAGAGTGCCCTAACCACTAGACCACAGCACGACATTCGGATATATGAAGTTCACTTATGAACTCACTTGGAAAGCAAATTTAGTCATCAGGAGAAATGGACCCATGAACGGTGCCACAAATTTATCCCTCGACCAGGTGCAATCCAGATGGAATAATTGAGGAGACCTCAATTTTAATTAATTAATAAATAAGAAATTATATATAATATTTAAGATATTATATATATCGCGTGGTTAGGGCACTCTGAGTACCAATCGGAGGATCCGTGGTTCGACTCCCGGCGGCACACCCTTATTTTTTCGGATATATGAATTAATAAATATTTAATTGTATAAATTTCGCGGCTCATATACGCGATATATATAATATCTTAAATATTATATATAATTTCTTATTTATTAATTAATTTATTTTTTTTTTTAGACTATTCAGGCCTCTCCAAAATCAAGAAAAATAAATTATTAATAAAACAATAGACATTGGCCAAAAAAAAAATTCATCTCAATTAATTACATTTGTTAATTGCAAATATTTCAATATTAATATAATAATATCATCATCAGTGCATTCTACAAATATAGTGAAATATTATAAAAATAGTTGTTAAACAAAAAATATTCATACCTCACTCACAAAATGTGAGTGTAGGTGAAAAAACAAAAAATTCAAAATGTTGACAAAAATTGTAGAAAAGTTATAAAAAATTGCCATAAAAATTATAAAAGAAAATGTGTAGGAAATTAGACATTCAAATTGAAAAATATACTGTATGTTTAATAATAATAAATATTTATCGAAAAAATCTCCAATCATTTCCCTAAAAAACAAAACACATCATAACAACTGCTAAACCCGACACAATCCCTTTGAAATTTAATCGCCTTACTTCCATATGCTTTAATAAAACATTTCTCCATAAATTCCCTTTTAATCCTATTATCTTCATGATATAGGATTTTTTCGATAAATATTTATTATTATTAAACATACAGTATATTTTTCAATTTGAATATCTAAATTATACACATTTTCTTTTATAATTTTTATGGCAATTTTTTATAACTTTTTTACAATTTTTGTCAACATTTTGAATTTTTTGTTTTTCACCTACACATTTTGTGAGTGAGGTATGAATATTTTTTGTTTAACAACTATTTTTATAATATTTCACTATATTTGTAGAATGCACTGATGTTGATATTATTATATTAATATCGAAATATTTGCAATTAACAAATGTAATTAATTGAGATGAATTTCGTATTGGCCAATGTCTATTGTTTTATTTATAATCTAATTAAGAAGCCAATTTGGAGAAGTTTTTACTTCAAGAAAAATAAGATACATGGCATTAAAAGTTTCAAACAACGAGGAAAATAAAAGCAAAAATCTTTCTCTTTCAAGCTCTGGAAATATTGAAAAAGAATTTTATTTTGTTTTATTGTTACATTTGAATGTGCGGACCTCATAAAAAATTTTATTTTGAAAATGGCCCGCCGTCGGAAAAAGGTTGCCGAACCCTGGCCTATTTAGTGAAAACAGCGAAAGTCTTTTTGATTTTCGAAGACCAGAATAAGTAAATCTTCCAGCAAACAGAATAAATAAATTTTTAATTGAATACGAGTAATAATAGAAGACGTGTGCAATTGACTTGCCCAGAAATATTCGGGCTTGAAGCCCGGGATGCGGTTGTGGGAAGCGCCCACTTGCTCCAGATAATGTAACAAGCCATCGACGTTGTCGAGCGCCCTGATCCCCTCGTCGAGTGTTCCCATAACAGTGGCCGCATGTTCTGCAAGTTCCATTGAGTCTTGTTGTTGTTCACGTGTCCGCAATTCACGAAACTTGTCGAACAAGTTCAACAACTCGGCATTGTCCTCGAATAATCTGTAAAAAAGAAAAGAAAAAAGAAGAATGAAGAATAGAAAGGTTATTTTTAAGTGAGGTTATCAAGTGGATGGGCAGTTTAATTCTTGATTTATGTTGAATTTAAACCCTTGAGTAGAGATAAGATCAGAATTTATAAGAATGGGGCTCTTCTGGTTGGATTTAAGAGGCACTAATCCTCATTTGATAAGGACGACAACACTGCCCTAGGGAATGTCTGCCTGAGGAATAAATTTATTTTTTATATTATATTTTAAAAATATTTATTAATAATTGATAGGTATTATATTTCATTTTCAAATAAGCCTATCTAAATTTTTAATTTTTGATATTAAAGTATCAATAAATTGAGAATTATTGATAAATATGGAATAATCTTGGAGCCGCTGTTGTTGGTCTTAGATGCGCTGGACCACGGCATCCTAATTAATTAAATGTATTGATTTGCTTTCTGTTTGTTTACTTTTTGCTCTCAGGTTCAATCGCCTAGTTAATAAACAATTTTTTAAGCTCCTTTTTATTTCGCAAATCTTATTTTAAAAAAATCTGGTGTGACTGGCGCACAGCACACAACTTTCTCTTACCTTCGGTAATCGAAAGTTGTGTACTGTGCTTGTCACACCAGATTTTTTGTGTCGACATATATTTAGTTCCCGACAGTACGGAACATATGAATTCAGATGTAAAATTTATAAGTATGGGAATATATTTATATTTTGTTACCATGGCAACCATTTCTCCTATCTTCCCTATGAAATACAAGAGTAAAGTGGTCTTCAGAAGATTTCAATCGCAAAATGAGAATATACATTTGAAAGAGCATCTAAAAAATAATTGATTTTTGAATTTAAAAAAAAATCGTTGGAGCAAATTTTGAGAAATTCGAAAAAAACTGAAAAAGTACATCAGTAAAGTACTAGTACTCTTTGGCCGATTTTGATTAAAAGCTTATTTTTCCGGTCCCGGGGGTGTTTAACTTATATATAAAATTTCAACCTCGTAGCTCAATTCCTTCATGCTTAAAATTGAACACACACCCACACACCCACACACACACACCCACAGACAGACCATGTCGCGAAAACCACTTTTTTGGATTCAGGGGACCTCAAAACGTGAAGATCCATCAAAATCTCGACATCGAATTTTTGACATGAATCCAATACTTTCTCTCTATATATATATTACATATATACATAGGTAAGAGAAAGTAAAAATTTGTCAATTGAAATAAAAAAAGACGGTGTCTAAATGGCCTTAGATGCCGAGAGGTCATTTTTGGCATCTAACGATTTAAGAAATTATAAAAAACATTCTCGAAAACTTTTAGAAAAAAAAATCTTACTTTTTATAGATCCATTTCCAGATCGTCGATTTTACATTCACATCGCATTTATTTTAAATTTCCTCGAATAAACCTCGACTCTTGAGATTTACTAGACGTTTCGGCTCTACAGATCCATTTTCAAGCGAGTAGTGTAGAATTAAGAAATAATGGTGAGCCGTTTGTTTTCGTGATCTATATATATAAATATGTATATTCTACATCTCTTGGAAAAATATTTTCACTTCCTTTTTAACTCTTTAATTAATCATTTAATATTTACATTTATTATTATTATTTAAGTATTATTGAATAAATATAAATAAATAAATTTAAAATAATTTAATAATAATGTATTATTATTCATTAATTAGATTAAAACGGTTTTGCGTGTATTTCAAAGAGATAATAGAATATTGAGTCATCTTTGGAAAATCAAAATATGTAAATATCGAACCAAATCCAAAGCGTCTAGTAGGCTATGTTTAATAAATATAATTTTAGGCTGACGCCATACGAGTACAAACAGTTAATTGATCTTCAAGCATTCAATTCCAATGATTAGGTTTATAATTTTTTTATTTTTTTATTTTATTTTCATTTGAAATAGAGAAAAGAGGGCATTTTATATATTTGAATAATAAAATGTGTTTAGCCACATTTTTTTAAACAATTATCGTTTCGTCCGCTATTTATATACAAATTTGGGGTCCAGGCATTCTTAATTAGCGCTTTTAAAATTGAAAATAATTAAATGGGCTACCTTGATATATGAGGTAAATTAGAGTCTAATTCTCTCTCTGTTTCATTTAATTTAGAGGGAATAGTGTTGCAAAGCTTTCCATACCTATGCAATGATAAATTAATATTAAACCTCCTTCTATTCTAACAGATTCTTATGGAAATAATAAGATAAATGGATGAGGTTAATAAACTGGTGTGGCTGGCAAGTACACAACCTACGATAATTGAAACTTGTGTTCTGTGCTTGTCACCCCAAGTATTTTATAATAATAATAATTTATTCTCCTCTTAACAGATACAAGGAAAACATACATTGTCATTGTATCAACTGCCACCAGACCTTCATCACAGCGTTAGCCAATTTATTGACAGGCCTGGAAAGCACTTACATAAGCACATACATTTATATTACAAATAATTTACAAAAGTGTACAGGTTTCTTCATATTAAAATTTTTAATATATTTTTGACTCTCATATGAAATTAAATTGATGTCAATTAATTCATTAAATTTATATCTATTGAAATTTTCCTGAATTCTAGTTAAGGGGTTAGAATTGTTTATTTTATTTATATAGAATAAATTTATATCGACAAATAATAGTTAGTTTCCGACAAGACATTAGAATTCAAGATGTAAAATTTATAAACATAGAAAAATAATGCGTCAACCATGAAGTACAAGAGTAAAAGTGTACTTGAAACTATTTTGAGAGCAAAATGGGAATATACATTTTAAGGAGCGTCTAAAAAATAGTTGATTTTTAATCAAAATCGTTTGAGCGAATTTTGAGAAAAAAAAAAAATAAATAAAATTAAAAAACAAAACTAAAAAAGTACATCAGTAAAGTATTAATACTCTTAGGCCAATTTTTTTAAAAAGCCCGTGCGAGGGGGTACCTAAGGCTGGTTACACACACACCGATTTTGGACGGCCGGTATAAAATCGGCCGATATTTTATCGGTAGCAGGTGCTTGCAGACTCACCGGATTTTTACTGGTCAAACAATCAGTTGCCACGAGGTGACACGAGGTTTTTTTTTTTTTTAAACATCACACTTTTTTCCCATTCACACTCACACTCACACTCACACAGTATTTTCGGCAACTCAGGCCATTTAAGACTTTAGACTATAACCGTTGTAATTAATACACTGAAAAAAAAAACCTTGTAAATTCAATGGAAATCCCTTCAATTCATTCCGAAACCGTAATGAAAATGCGTCAATGAGGTTTCTCGTCAATTCAATGGGATACCTTGTTAAAATGAAATTGAAGGTGCATCTTATAATTTCAAAAGGTTTTCCTGTTGAAAAAACTAACAAGATTTCCTTTAAATTTAAAAGGAAATTTTGTTAAAACGAAGTTGACCGTATTTCAGGTAAATTTTAAAGGAAAAATTGTTGAAACGAAATTGACAGGATTTCCTGTAAATTTAAAAGGATATTTTGTTAAAACTAAATTTACTGGATTTCTTGTAATTTTAAAATGATTTTTTATTTAATTTTAACTTGAATTTATTTCAATCTGCTACAGCTACACTCGTCGGAACAGAGGTTTTTGGCGTGTTGATTAATTTAAGAGATTTTTTAATTATTTTTTAAATATATTTTTAATTTTTCTCAGGTCAAAGGTATGCATTATTGTTTTACGAATGACCTGAGAAAAATCAAACATATATTTAAAAAATAATTAAAATTTTTTTTAATTAATCAACACGCTAAAATCCTGTGTTCCGACGAGCTGTGGCAGATTGAAATAAATTAAAGTTAAAACAATTTGACAGGATTTCTTATAATTTTAAAAGGATTCTTTGTTTAAAGGAAATTATGTGAAAAAAATCAAATTTATAAAATTATAACATAAAAAAAAATGTTTTTTTTATTCTACGAGTTAAATTAAATATAAAAAAATTACAACTCAGTTGTAATGTACACCAAAATTATATAAATAAATACTTTTGAAATGAATTATCAAGATGTCTTATTTTATAAATAGGCCTATTAATAATTTTTGAAACATTAAAATATCACAGATATGTATTTATTTTTAGATACTATGGAAAAAACAATTGGAATGGCATTTTCAGAACCATAGGATGAATTGTTCAATTGTAGATGCTGAATCTTAGATTTTGTGTTGTATTCTGAAAAAAAAGTTGGTTTTTAATTCCACCAAAATTTGTTTATATTCTAAATTTTTAACTTCTTGCCTCATCTCAGTCGCCTACCTGTTAACGAGAGAGCCAGAATCCCTTTTGGGCTAAGGCCACTTTATTGTATTCGGTTTTTTTGTCACTTGAAAATAAGGAATTTTATCTCAAAGAACCTTTTTTCCACTAAAGTCAATGGCCGAAAGCCTAAAACATATGCAAAAGTTTTTTATTAAAAAAAAAAATAATTTGTATAAACACTAGATAATATTTTGAAACATTTCACCTTTTGTTTTATAACATTATACTGTATTTACCTTTTAATATATGAAACATCTTCTAAATCCCACTCGATTAGCATGTGATATAATTTTAAATACTCTTCATTGAAGTTCTGCAAGTCAAGCACAAAATTTATTATAAATAATATATTAAAAGAAAATAATATTATATTTTGTAGACGTACCTTGGTTTTTTGCCATAATATGTAAGAAAAAAACAGGACACAAAGAAAATTTTGTTAGACGTGCCGTGAATAAAAAAAAAAAGTACAAATATTTTTCAAAATTAAAAAAGTATATATGATAGAAGATATCAACTCGGATTTCAAATATTCAAAGAATGAATCTGGAAAAGAAATGTAGCCTAGTCTAACTCAAGCTAGTCATACTGTCTGCTAAGAGAGAATGACGAGCTTTGAGTTAGAGAGGAAGCAATGGGTAGGTAGGTAGGTATGGAGGGAGTTGCCTTTTTCTCAGGTAAAATAAGAATTTAAAGGTTTTTACTGTCAAATTTAAAGGAAACCTTGTCAATTTTACAGGATTTCTTTTTGAATTTGAACTCGATGAAATTTCCTGTAAAAATAAAAGGAAATTTTTTCATTTTTACGGTATGAGTTTGTCATATAGAACTTGAGGCGATTTCTTGTAAAAATAAAAGGAAAATTTGTTAATTTTATGGGAAGGTTTGTTGAAAATTTTTAAAGGGATTCCACTTTAATTTTACAAGGTCGGTTTTTTTTCAGTGTATAAATATTGTGTGGTCATGCATTTCTATTTAAGCCTTCTGGTATCCAAATGGCTTAAATAAAATCATCGGACTGCCTGGGTCCGAACCCGCTAAATCAGCCATTGCAATTAACACGCACTATCAAAACTAATAACAAGTTAAAACGTGGTAACTACAATTTCACTGAGCAGTCGAGACTGGAATGGTCGGTGAAAAATCGGTGTGTGTGCAAGCGGGTATTTAGTCATGTACGCCACTAATTCCCGGCACTGCCGGCGATACAGTGGCAGTGGCCGGCTGCTGACCGGTATTTTACCGGCGACGATCACCGGTCGGCGTGTGTGCAACGTCCCATTCCCACATGTGGTTCACTATTGGAATTTGGACGACCGGCATAAAATCGGCCGTCCAAAATCGGTGTGTGTGTAACCAGTCTAACGTAAATATAAAGTTTCGACCTCCTAATTCTTTTTGTTCTTGAGATATTTTGTTCACAGACAGACATTTTTACGGGACCCACTTATTTTGGACCTCAAAACATATAATCCAATCAAAAAGTAAAAAAATACCACCCTGTACTGATCTCTTCTAATTAAAATATAAATTGGAGTTGATCACAGAGAGTATTGATTTGTTTTTTACCTCCACACCTTCATCTCTCCATTCATTTAATTAAAGCTAATAAATCCGTCCGTTATTCAAATCCGTTATTATAATTGTAAAGACAGAGAGAGAAGCGGTCTTAATTTTAACACTTAAAACGTACGCGCAATACTCGATAATGTAATTAACTTAAAAGCGACGAGAGATTGTTTTATTATAGTCTACTTAAGAACAGAGATTAATATTTAATAATATATTAATTATAAAATTGCACTTTCCATTTTAAGGGAAAAGTTAATATCTCTTTTTACATTTCATAATTAAAAATCTGGTGCGACACACCAGATTTTTTGTGTGGAGGTAAATTTATTACAAATACAATATTTAAGTTATTATATACATCGCATATGTGTTTTATATAAACTGCAAAAAAACTTCCAGAAAACTTTCAATACAAGTATAGGAACTCTGTTTCATAAACTGTTTATGTATTGTATATGAGAAAATTCAATTTGTTGCCAACCAAACAAATTTCTGGTATATTTTAAAATTAATTATTTTGGTTAAAATTGTTAATTTTAATTTTAATTTTTATAGCTATTTAGTTGAATTACTTTATAAAAATTATTTCCAATTAGTATGATTTTAATCTCTATATACTTCATAAATATTTAAATAGTTTAGAGCGCGAATTTCAAACCAGAATTTAATAAATTTAGATTTGTGAAATAAATTTTAAAAGAATAATTTCAAATTTCCTTAAAATAAATTAATAAAAATTCCTTGAGGTAGTCGAGTTATTTGAGAACGTTTAGACCAGTGATTCTCAACTTGTCGCCTGTACACTTTTAACGATTTCAAAATTTGGCGGCACACAAAGAAAAAGATAAGTTTAAAAGTTGGTAATTTGTTCATAAACATTTTTATTAATTTTATTTCATATCCTGGGTGTATTAAAATTAAATCACCGAAGTATATGAAACATGATTGAAAATTCATATTTTTTTTATAGTGTAGTTCTTGAGATTTACTTCTCAACCAATCCCAACCCTATATCATATTTCTAAAAAGAATAAGTGATCTCTTTTATAATAAAAACTTCCCCCAAATGAAATGTTAAAAAGAGGGAAATAAAATAAATTTAACGGAGATGTTGGCATTTTACAAATATCATCAGTCAATTAAAAAAAAACAAAAAGAAATATGTTCACAAGAGAGAAAGAATGAATATTTATTTACTTGCTCTGAGGGTCTTACAGATTATTAAAAAAGTAAGTTTTTTTTTTGAATGGTTCCAAATGGCTTAAGGTTGTTCGGATAGTACCTCGTAAGTCATAATAGAATCTAAATTTTTTTTTAAATAAAATTAAAAATTTGAATGCCAAAATTCGTTATTATAATTTAGTCGTGACCTATCAGAGTTTATAAGTGTATTAAGTTAATAATTTAATTACCAAAAATAATAAATAAATGACTTTTGACTTAAGGTAAAGGCACCAGCAATGGACCATGCACCAGTAATGGACCTTTTGGCAGAGATTTTGATAAAATAAGGATTAGGTATTTTTTGCAGCGTTGATTTTATATGTATATTCAAGTTACGTTATCTGGCTTCTTGTTCTTGCAGTTTGCGCATGCTCGCTTCATCACTTTATCATTTTATCGCATTTTATGTCCAGCGTTTTGCAAGACATACTATACATTGCTCTTTCCTAGTCATTTTGGTTAAGGATCGCTGGCTGTCTATATTAAAATATTAAGCACCCACAAAATATTTAAAGGAAAGTTTATATATATATTTATTCTTAGAATAATAAACTAGGATAATAGTCGATATTTTACTATATAACCTTATCTTGAACAGTAGGGAGGGGGTGGTCCATTACTGGTATGTTAATCTTACAGATTATCTAGAAATGGACCGGGGCGGTCCATTTCTGAATTAATTAGAATTTTTTATTTTTGTTTTATAATGTTAATTATGATGTTCTGGCAGCCAGTAAATTATGTAGACCTAATAGTTATAGTGCTAACTAACCGTATTTCAGTAGTAGACCCCATGGTCCACCATTAGTTTATGATATGGTCCACTAATAAAATGCAAAAATGAAATGGCCAAAATGAAAAAAATAAAGTAAAAATAAAGGCAAGATGATCAATATAACATGTCCAAAAATCTACGGGTTAAATATCTGAAAGATGGCTTAAAATTTATAGAGGACAAAATAGGCACAGATAAAATAAACTCATTTGTGCCAACATGCAGTCCATGGTCCGGAGATCCTCATGACTTATCTTTATACTTATTTTGGAAGAAAACTAAAATAGAGCTAGCTAGATTCATCCACCAAGTCAGCACTGAAGAGAGAGAAACTGAAGTACTCTTGGAAGAGCCGATATTCGAGGAAAGGCCTTCATTTAATGAGTTCACTGTTTCTAAGTCACTGATGCAAACTATTGAAGCATCAGAAAGAATACTTTCGGTAGTTTCAGGAATGCTTCCCCAGGAATATTTAAAGAATTTGAAAAAAAAAGCAAGAATTTGAAGAAAAAGCAAGATCTTGAAGAGTTGAAGAGAGAAAAAGCTACTGAAAGGAAACTAAAGAATGAAGAAAATTCAAGCGAAAAAGAGCTCTTGAAAAAAAAAGTACATTTAAACAGATAATATATTTTATATACCTCTATATTTTTATCTAGAACATCTTCTATACTTATTTATAAAGAGAGAGAGTGAGTTTGTTTGTATGTAGGGGCTAAGCTCAGAATTTACTATTTTTTTCCAAAGCTTTGGGGGGGGGGCACATGCCTCCTACCCCCCTCCCCCCTCTGTCAAATGACGTCCCGTTATCCCGTTTTATTCCATTTATCCTCATAGTCATTTAATCTAACAAGTTAAATGGCTAAATTAAAATTAATTAATGAGGGTCCACTACTGGCGCTGAACATGGTCTATTATTAGGTTTTAGACGGTCCACTACTAGCTCCAACGAATTAAGATGGTTTTATATTTATTTACTTAAAATGGCAAACTTTATAAAAGTGTATCTTATATATTCTTAATAAAGAAATATCAGTGAATAATTTAAGCCCTCCACCAGCAGTTTCTTTATTAAAATAAAAATTCTGTGCTGAAAATTAATAAAAAATTTTCTTAAATGGTCCACTACTGGTGCCTTTACCTTAAGTATTTATTTCCATAATATAGATCTGGCAACATTACATTTATCAGCTATCTATTTTAAATCTTAAACGCCCTAAATTTTATTTTATTTAATATATTACAATGTTTAATGCAAATCAGTTTAAACACAATGGACGATTTGCGAGAAAAAATATCGTAAAATGGAAAAAAAAATGTAATTGACATCGAGAAAAGACAATTATGTTATGCGACGTTGCCGGACTGGTCTCACTCTCAAATCTTCCTTATTTTTAAATATTGGTGACTGTCATTTTGGAGAATTTTTTGACTTTCTTGTTAATAAATCTTTAAAACTCCCCGTCAGAAACTTTTGATTTTATTTTTAACGTATTCTACGGAAGTGAATTGATTAAATGTAAGTTTTTTTGTTTTTGTGTCTATTGCAGAGGTGGCTATATAATTCGATAAGTGTGCGTTTCGTCGTTATTTCCCATAGATTACATGTTAAATTTCAAATTTTTAAAAATTAATTACACGATAACCCTGCGTCAGATCTGTTTCAAAATTTTATTTTATACGTATTTCATAGTGATTAATAACATATTAAAAAATTAGCTTTTAATCTAACAAAGTGCTTTAATGTCCGGACAACCTTAAATAAAATTACCCAAATTACGCCTGATATTCACGTGGCCAAATAGATTTAAATTCTAATTTGGCCCTTGCGGCTTAAAGTTTGGACACCTTTGCTCTAAACCAAGTATTAACGCCAACGTTAACGTGTTGGTTTTATCTCAAAGCTGTCAAAATCATAACGTTACTTTTTAAGTTAAAGATGATGTATTAAATAGGGCGTTAAAATATTAAAGGCACCCCCTGGACATGACAATAAGTTTTAATGTTGGCGTTTAAAGCTTACAGAATAGCAATTTGATATAAGAAGGTGTTAAAATGAATTAACGCTGATTTCAGTGGTTAAAGGTTAATGAGAGAATATACCTAACATATAAAATTTGGTGTTATTTTTGTTATTGTGTAGTTCAGTTGATTTCAAACCTTTTAATAGAAAGAGAGAGAGAGAGATAAATTCATTTTATTAATAAACTGATATGGGTAAGAGAGGAGGGATGAATGTGCTGCTGCTCTATTAATTTTTGATTTTGATTGACGTGTTGCCTGTCTGTCTGTCTGTCGGTCGGTCGGTCGGTGTTGTTGTTCATTTTGAACTAATTTAATTATTTTACTATGAAATTCACTCACTCACACAACATTTATAAAACAATAAGAGAGAGAGAGTGGGGTTCTCAAATTTCCTCTGACAACTAAAGAAGCAAGGATTGTATTTCAGGGGGAGGATTTTATTTTTGGCCGCCGTCCGCCTTAAGAGGTCCAAGTATGATACACAAAGTTTTTTTGTTTCAATGACCATATGTGTCATCATCAGAAGTGAATTACATATAATTAAATCATTGAAACAAAAAAACCTTGCTTAATTTAATTCTCCTATTAGAGCAAAATGTTTCAACTAGAGCCAACGGGTTACCAGTTTAAAATTAAATAATTCATATTTGAATTTTAATCAAAATGGCTGAAGCGAATTTTGAGAAAATTCGAAAAAAAACTGAAAAAGTGCATCAGTAAAGGACTACACTGTTAAAAAAACTTCCAAAAAACTTCCTATACAAGTATAGGAACTCTGTTTCATAAACTGTTTATGAATATATATGAGAAAGTTCAATTTGTTGCCAACCTAACAAATGTCTTGTATATTTTAAAATTAATTATTTTGGTAAAAATTGTTAATTTTTATTTTTATTTTTATAGCTATTTAGTTGAATTACTTTATAAAAATTATTTAATTAGTATGATTGTAATATACTTCATAAATATTTAAATAGTTTAGAGCGCGAATTTCAAACCAGAATTTAATAAATTTAGATTTGTGAAATAAATTTTAAAAGAATAATTTCAAGTTTCCTTAAAATAATTATAAAATAATATTAATAAAAATTCCTTGAGGTAGTCGAGTTATTTGAGAACGTTTAGACCAGTGATTCTCAACTTGTCACGGTACACTTTTAACGATTTCAAAATTTGGCGGCACACAAAGAAAAAGATAAGTTTAAAAGTTGGTAATTTGTTCATAAACTTTTATATTAATTTTATTTCATATCCTGGGCATATTAATATTCAACCACGAAAGTATATGGAAAATGATTGAAAATTCATATTTTTTTTTACAGTGTAGTTCTCTTTGGTCGATTTTGTTCAAAAGCTTAGTGTCACATGATAGAGGAGTACCTAACTAAAATATAAAATTTCAACCTCCTAGCTCTTTTAGTTCTTGAAGAATTTTGTTCACAGACAGAGACCATGTCGCGAAAATCACTTTTTTGGATTCAGGGGACCTCAAAACGTGAAGATTCATCGAATTTTTTACATGAATCCAATATTTTCTCTCTATTGATACAGGACAGAGGAGCTGGCAGCCAATTTTAGAGCCTCTATATTAAATAAAAACTCTCAATTCTGGATACGTTTCGGCTTTATTCTATTCTACTAAGGCCATCATCAGTCCCATTAGAGCTGGAAAGACATACATTAATATATAAAGATGACAGTTACAAAATACAAATAAAATATTTTATATAAAATATAAAAATCTCACAGTATTAATATATAGAGTTGTTATATTGGAATATTTTTTATATACATTAGTTGGTATATAAATAATTTCTATTTTGTATGCTTCCAGTTTTTAATACGTGTGTATACGTCTAAGTAACAATTTGATTTGAACAGATATTTCTTAAATTTACAAATATATTTTTCAATAAGATGGGATTATATCAATGACCCTTATTATTTCATAGAGAAGCAATATTCTTTTAACCTTTTTGACCGGATTATAGGATTTTCTTGTCTATAATAACAACGCAAATATGTTATATAAATATTTATTTCGGCTTCTCACCTCAGGCAATGTCCTAATAATAAGGGTCATTGATATAATCCCATCTTATTGAAAAATATATTTGTAAATTTAAGAAATATCTGTTCAAATCAAATTGTTACTTAGACGTACACACGTATTAAAAACTGGAAGCATACAAAATAGAAATTATTTATATACCAACTAATGTATATAAAAAATATTCCAATATAACAACTCTATATATTAATACTGTGAGATTTTTATATTTCATATAAAATATTTTATTTGTATTTTGTAACTGTCATCTTTATATATTAATGTATGTCTTTCCAGCTCTAATGGGACTGATGATGGCCTTAGTAGAATAAAGCCGAAACGTATCCAGAATTGAGAGTTTTTATTTAATATAGAGGCTCTAAAATTGGCTGCCAACTCCTCTGTCCTGTATCAACTGATATCTACAGCCACCTTATCTTATATCAACTTTCTCTCTCTCTATATATATATATGTATATTAACATATACATAGAGGTAAGAGAAAGTAAAAAGTGGTTTTCGCAACATGGTCTCTGTCTGCCTGGGAACAAATTATCTCAAGAACGGAAAGAGCTAGGAGGTTGAAATTTTATATTTAAGTTAAACACCTTCCGGGACCGGAAAAATAAGCTTTTAATCAAAATCGCCCAAAGAGTACTAGTACTTTACTGATGTAGTTTTTCAGTTTTTTTCGATTTTCTCAAAATTTGCTCCAACGATTTTGATTAAAATTCAAAAATCAATTATTTTTTTATATGCTCTTTAAAATGTATATTCTCTTTTTGTCATTGAAACCTGAAGACCACTTTACTCTTGTACTCCATAGAAAAGATAGGAGAAATGGTTGCCATGGTAACAAAATATAAATATTTTCACATACTTATAAATTTTACATCATAAATGCCGGGTTGCAAGAAAACAGTTCTGTAAACATTTAAAAGTCTGTTAGTAAACATCGCTTTGGGCTTTAAAATTATAGGCTGTTCCTAAAGCAACTTTAAAGGAACCGTTAACTATTCCCTACTGTTAAGATATATAGATAGTTGCAAAACGATTGGGCCCGCGAAAATGACAGCTTTCTATGTAGTTGGCCATGTTGGCCGCAAGGGCGCATTGTCAAATTGTATAATTTATAATAGTACCAAAATTATAAAATGAATAAAAATAGTAATTATATTTGTATTCTTTAAATTTTAATTGTTAATATTAGGTTACAAAACAAAAAATATTTAAATATCGTAAAATAAAAATAATAAATTCGTTGGTAGATCTGGCTGTCAGATGTTAAATTATAAAGAAACTGGGAATATACTATAACCTCACTTTTTCACTTCATCGAATGAATATCTATAATAATTAATAATATCGCTTAAAACGTTTCAGAAACTAAAGAAAACTCAATTAAATTAATGCATTTATATATTACCTCTCTAGAGTGATAATATAGTCACCAAATTCTTATTTATTTCAATGAAACTAATCAGGTTAGTGGATACTTTATAGTTTTAAGGTCCGAATTTCAGCATTTAGTTTATTGACAGCTTTTACGAACCAATCACCTTTAAATACGTTCTTGCAACCCAAAATTATTTAGCGGAAGGTTTAAACGACAAAAAGCGTTTAACGAACCGTTAAATACGTTCTTGTAACCCGGCATAATTCTAATATATCCGCGGAAACTAAATACATGTCGACACAAAAAATCTGGTGTGACAAGCACAGAACACAACTTTAGATTACCGAAGGTAAGAGAAAGTTGAGTGCTGTGCGCCAGTTTTTTATTATTTTTGTTCTTCTCCTCTGAGTAGAAAATGGATTCGCCTATAGAGTAGGCTACCAACACGTTTATTTGTCTCTTTGGGTTGCCACCTACAGGCGAATTGAATAAATATGCGACTAATTAGAAAAAATTACAAAAAAATATATCTCTTCCATATACGTATTTTATTAGATTTATGCAATTTCATATTATGGGAAGTTCAATTTAATTAAATCATTTTAAATAATGTGTTTTTAAAAACATATTTAGGGAATCTAGAAATAAAAAGAATAAAGTAATAATTAATATCAGAAAAAGTGGCTGAATGTATGAGAGTAGTAAGGGAGATCAAGGCAGCAATAAAAAAAAAATCTTGGTGTGACTGACTCGCACAGCACACAGCTTTCTCTTACCTCCTCTAATCGAATGTTGTGTTCTGTGCGTGTCTCACCAGGCGGTTTTAAATTCAGCGGTATATCGTTAAGACCAAATTTCATAAGCACGCTTTTCTTTTGCCTTTGATTCAAGTAGCTCATTAAATCCAGCATCTTTAAAAGCATCTAATAATAGACGACGAATCTGGGTAATAAAAATATGAATAGCTACCACCTAGCCTAGCCTAGAAACATTAAATCTTTCTCTAGTTGCGTCAGTGGCGTACCGAGGGGGGCGAGGGGGGCGGTCCGCCCCAGGCCCCGAGCCGGCATAGGCCCCCATATATTTATAAAAAAAAAAATTTAATGAAAATTTCCCTTTGAAAGGCCCCGGGGCCCTCAGGGCTCAAGTAAAAAGAAAATTTAATGAAAATTTCTCTTTGAGAGGCCCCGGGGCCCTTGGGGCTCAAGTAAAAACAAAATTTAATAAAAATTTCTCTTTGAGAGGCCCCCGGGGCCCTTGGGGCTCAAGTAAAAATGGGAAGAATTTAGATAAAAAAAAAGAAATTTCTCTTTGAGAGGCCCCGGGGCCCTTGGGACTCCAATTAAAAATGGGAAAATTTAGATAAAAAAAAAATGAAAATTTCTCTTTGAGAGGCCCCGGGGCCCTTGGGGCTCAAGTAAAAATGGGAAAATTTAGATAAAAAAAATGAAAATTTCTCTTGGAGAGGCCCCGGGGCTCTTGGGGCTCAAGTAAAAACAAAATTTAATAAAAATTTTCTTGAGAGGGCCTGGGGCCCTTGGGGTTCAGGGATATACGGTATTTTAAAAATATTTTTGTGTATGGAGGGAGGGAGGGATATTTAAAGATGACCCCCCCCCAAAAAAAAAAAAATTCAATATAAGGCCCCCCTCTTCTAGTTCCGCCCCAGGCCCCCAATTGCCTCGGTACGCCTCTGAGTTGCGTTTATATGTTCATAAATTATATTTTATTACTTTTCTCTCTCTAGATAAAGGGATTGCTGCTTCTTCCTCTTATTTTTGGGGAACAAACCCTCTTTTAGATGATTGGAGACAAATGTTTTAATTATAATAATAAAAATCTGGTGTACTGCGCACAGCACACAACTTTCTCTTACCTTCGGTAATCGAAAGTTGTGTACTGTGCTTGTCACACCAGATTTTTGTGTCGACATGTATTTAGTTTCCGACAGTATGGTACATTCGATTTTCCAAGATGTAAAATTTATAAGGTATGGCAAAATGTTTATATTTTAGTTACCATGGCAACCATTTCTCCTATCTTTTCTATGGAGAACAAGAGTAAGTGGTCTTCGGAAGATTTCAATTGCAAAATGAGAATATACATTTTAAAAGAGCAACTAAAAAAATAGTTGATATATGAATTTAAAAAAAAATCGTTGGAGCAAATTTTGAGAAAATCGAAAAAAACTGAAAAAAGTGCATCAGTAAAGTACTAGTACTTTTGGTCGATTTTGTTCAAAAAAGCTTCGTGTCACGTCCCATGGGGGTGCCTAACTTGAATATAAAATTTCCAACCTCCTAGGCTCTTTTCGTTCTTGAGATATCTTGTTCACAGACACACAGACAGACAGACAGACAGACCATGTCGCGAAAACCACTTTTTTTGTGATTCAGGGGACCTCGAAACGTGAAGATCCATCAAAATCTCGACATCGAATTTTTTGACATGAATCCAATACTTTCTCTCTATATATATATTACATATATACGGGGGTAAGAGAAGTAAAAAAAATAATAATAATCCCCTTTATTCCTCCAGAAGAGTTTGCTCAAAGACCTTCATCACAGCGTGAGCCATATTGATGACAGGTTCAAGAGCCACATTTGTAACAATATTTTCATATTATAATCTACAGAATACATTTTTACCTTCTCTTGCCTATGTATATATGTAATATATATATATAGAGAGAAAGTATTGGATTCATGTCAAAAATTCGATGTCGAGATTTTGATGGATCTTCACGTTTTGAGGTCCCCCGATCCAAAAAAGTGGTTTTCGCGACATGGTCTGTCTGTGTGTGTGTGTGTCTGTCTGTCTGTGTGTCTGTGTGTTCAATTTTAAGCATGAAGGAATTGAGCTACGAGGTTAAAATTTTATATTTAAGTTAAACTCCCTCTCCGGGACAGGGAAAATAGGTTTAAATGAAAATCGGCCAAAGAGTACTAGTACTTACTGATGTACTTTTTCAGTTTTTTTCGATTTTCTCAAAATTTGCTCCAACGATTTTTTTTTTAATTCAAAAATCAATTATTTTTTAGATGCCTTTAAAAATGTATATTCTCATTTTGCAATTGAAATCTTCTGGAAGACCAATTTTACTCTTGTATTTCATAGGTAGTAAGATAGGAGAAATGGTTGCCATGGCAACAAAATATAAATATTTCCTTTTCCCATACATATAAATTTTAAGATCTGACTTCATATGTTCCCTACTGTCATGTCGGGAACTAAATATATAACGACACAAAGGCTGAGGTGACAGCACAGAACACACTTCCGATTACCGAAGCGTAAGAGAAAGTTGTGTGCTGTGGCGCCAGTCACACCAGGATTTTTTTATGAGGTTATTAATTGCCTGAAACGGGTTGACTAAAAAATTGCGGCACTTGAATAAGTGTGAGGGTCCGGCGCAGGCTATATGCTATTTTTAATAATTTTCATATGTGATGCCTTTAATTAGTATACAATTTGTTTCAATTATTAAATCAAACAAATACAATAGTAGGATTGAAGACGGCAAGCACTTTCATTAAACAAGACTTGCCTAATTGTCCGATCGGATGTTTCTTTCTTTGGGATCAATATGAAAATGACGTCAATTGTAATTATAGAGATGGGGGCTTTCAAATCCCGTAATATCATCATCTATTGTTAATATCTTTGGCAGAGATTTAAATCTAATAAAAAGGTGGAATTAATTGGCTAGCTACCCGTTTCATTAAATTTTCATTCATTTATGCAAATAAAATGAAACATTTTTTAAATTAATATTAAATATAGGCTCATAAATTATACGCAAGGTTACAATCAGGTGTGACTGGCCTTAAAAGTGTAAAAAGTTAAGAGGACCCCTTGAATCGGAATTAACATGCAAAAATCCAAATGGCTTAAATAAAATCATCACAGTGCTGCTTGCAAGGGCGTCCGCAGGATTTTTTAGCAGAGGGGGGGGGGCATCTCGCTTCCAGATAAGTTAAAAAAAATTAAAATTGATATTAATAATGTTATCCATCTCTAAATCTTTAAAGCTT
>JAKCPI010001700.1:0-11511 GCA_023213315.1 Euborellia annulipes | reverse complement strand
TTTCCCCGGAAATTATGTGATTTATCGAAGTGACAGAAACTATAACAAAAGTAGTCAAAAGAGAGGAGGTGGAGTGCTAATTGCGGTAGATATGGCAATCTCCTGTAAAAGAAGAAGAGATCTTGAACTAACCGAAGAATGTGTTTGGGTGGAGGTTACTGTCTCGCCCAAGCAAAACATTTTATTATCCAACCATTATTTTTCTCCCAAAACTTCTCCAGTCGTGATATCTGATTATCTGAGGGCATTGGAAGACCAACTAGAAAACATCAATGCTGAAGTAATCCTACTCGGCGATTTCAATATAACTGGAGTCAACTGGACTGAAGGATCCATCTGTAACGCTGCACATTTTTACACGAAAGAAAAAGCTAAATCTCTCCTGCCTTTTGTAGAACACTTTGGCCTAGATCAACTAAATACAAAGAATGGAGTGGGTGGAATTCTTGATTTGGTGCTAACAAACAGACGAAATGTATATATTAATTATACATGTGAACCCATATGTACCCCAGATGTTTACCATAATCCAATTCTGGTGTGTGTGCAAAATATTGTTCTACCTAAACAGTCCAGTAAGGAAAATGAATTCAAATATCGATTCAATTCAGGAGATTATCTTTCCCTATATAACCAATTCAAAAACGAAGATTGGCAATCATTTTATTCTATTGATGATCCTAATCAAGCAGCTATGGAATTGACTAACACACTAGAACACGTGATGGATTCTAACATACCAAAATATAAGCCAAGGGCATCTAAATATCCAGATTGGTTTTCTAGCTCTCTCATACGGTGCTTGCGTTTGAAGAAACGAGCACATATAGCATTTAAAAGAACAGAGCAAGAAAGGTATTACAAAAGATTTTCTGAACTTCGGAAAGAATGTAAAATGCTGTTGGAGTCAGACAAAAAGGCACAAAGCCAGAGGGCTGAGCATAATCTCAAAAGTAACCCCAAAGAATTCTGGAAATATATAAATAAAAGAAGTAAGGATACAACATCTCTCTCTACAGTAGTCATTAACGGAGCTGCTGAATCTGATTCGCACCGGTTATCTGAACATTTTGGCCAGTATTTTGCTTCTGTATATGCAAGACCCGGAAAATGTGTTGACGAGCAGTTAGCATCTACTAACATGCAGAGTTGTGATGTCATTGATATCCCTTTAATAAAAGAAAAAGACGTAGAAGAGGCAATAAAAAACCTGAAACCACACTCTTCTCCTGGCCTTGATGGAATACCAACATTCATCATTAAAGGACTCAAAGATATTTTAACATTTCCTCTTGCTCACATATTTAATCTAAGTCTAAAAAAGGGACTTTTTCCTGAATCCTGGAAGCGGTCTAAAGTAACTCCTGTTAAAAAGAAATCAGGAGAGAATATCGAGAATCATCGACCTATTGCGGTGCTGAATGCAATGGCTAAGGTTTTCGAAAGTATTCTTCAAGCCCACATCTATAGGGGTGTCTCCCATAAGATTGTCGAGAATCAACATGGCTTTATGAAAGGTAGATCGACTACAACTAATCTGAGTAACTTCCTCTCTACAGCTGGACCTATAGTAGAGAATCAAGGGCAGGTCGATGTTGTCTATCTGGATTTTGCCAAAGCATTTGACGTGATGCCTCACCATATACTTCTCCGAAAACTAAATGAGTTTGGCTTTACAATCGCCTTGATCAAATGGATTGAATCCTACCTCACAAACAGAAAATTTCTTGTTAGTGTTCACGGGGTCCTTTCAAATGAATATCCTGCCACATCAGGTGTGCCCCAAGGATCGAATCTTGGGCCACTATTGTTCCTTCTTTTTATAAATGACATCGGCCAAAACGTGAAGTCTCCTCTATTACTTTTCGCTGACGATGTTAAAATATTTAACAGAGTAGATGGACCGGAGGACGAACAACTTCTACAGGATGATATTGGTAGGATATCAAAGTGGGCACACAAGAATGAAATGAGTCTTCATCTTGATAAAACTACCGTCTCTACTTACTCCAGAAAAACTAACACCTATTATGGACACTACCATCTCGGAAATCACAAGATCCTGAGGAAGTCAGGTGTCAGTGATCTGGGTGTATTTTTTGATTCCCAACTAAGATTTTCTCATCATATTGAGAAGATAGTCTCAAAGGCTCGACGGAATTTGGGTCTTGTCACATGGGTGAGCAGAGATTTTCAAGATCCACGAACAACAGGAACCCTCTATAAATCTCTAGTAAGGAGCCACCTGGAATACGCCTCAGTAATCTGGAACCATGACCGAAGATGGACAAGTGAAGCAGTTGAGGCGGTGCAAAATAAATTTATACGTCTTGTCGCCAGAAGACATCCCAACTTGTTTCTCCATATGGACAGGGAGCATGTACTCAGATATCTCAATTTAACATCACTCAAGAAAAGAAGACAAATCAATGACAACATGTTTATATATAATACTGTTCATAGCTTACATCACATACCAATTGATTATATAAACTTTAAAGTGCCCAAACTAGGCATCAGAAAAAATGAATTATTTGCCTATAAAAAAAGCCAGTGTGATCCTGTGGTGAGGTGTATGGCTGAGGCTAATATGTTATGTAACAAAGTGGATTTTTTTACAAGCCCTGTAAATAAATTCAAAAACGAAATTATAAAGTGTTTGAACTAGACATTGTCTATTTGTATTTTTTAAATAACGCGTGCAGTATACTAAGGCTTTCGCTGTTCTACTGCGCTACTGTTGCATCTCGGCGCCATCATTCGCTCCCTGAGCCTAATCCACTGGGATAGGTAAAAGTTTCCCAGTGGTGATTAACACTGAGAAGTGCAATTATTTAAATAATTAGATATTATTATATTTAATTAAATAAAATAAATTTATTTATAATAAAATTTTTGAGGTTAACAGGAAGACAGAAGCATTTCGAAGAGATGTACTAGAAACATATTAATGACGAAACAATGCAAGTGTGTTTAATTTATGATTTGACTAAATAAACATACAATTCCTAAGGTTAGCTGGACTTTTGTACCAAGGGCCGCGGGTTCGCATCCCGTCCCAGGCGATAAAATTTATCTAAATTTATTAATTTAAATAAATAGGAACGAGGTCTAAATGGCCTTCAATGCCGAAAAAGATCTTAAATTAAAAAAAAAAAATTTCCTAAAGGATGTAGTCATATGTCTACCTAATAAAATCTTTAATATTTTGCAATTGCACAATTTTAAAGTTTTAAATTTCCCTCTTTGACTCAACTTCCTTTATTCTGGCCAATCAGGGCTCTGACAGGCACATACACACGGAGAGGAAGTCAGGGGCTAGTGCTTTATATATAGTAATGATGATATTCGCTCGACCCCTAAGAGATATGCAACCAAAGCCATGCACATTGGCTGCATATTCTATAAGTTGCAGGATCACACGATTTTCAGTTTGTTTTGTTTTCTTAAAACGCATCAATTAGTTAATCCAATATTAAATAGAATGAGAAAAAACAAATTAGTGCCTAAATAATTCATCGCTTAGAACAAGAAACGAACCGCTGATACTACGTTATTTAACAAATTTAAGATTTAAAGATGGCATATTATAATATTTAATAATAATGAGTTTATTGATAAACAATATTTACAAGACATAACATCAATTAATCAATTACACTAAAAATCCACAATCAGTCCCTTCTATTGTTTATAATATGTTTCTTAAGTGCATTTTTAAATTGATTTACATTATTTACAATTTTTTTAATTTCAGTTGGCAACTTGTTATATTCAGATAGACCCGCATAAAATAATGTTTTATATCTTTTATTAGATTTACATTTGCTTATATACAATTTTTCAGTATCTCTCAAATTATAATTATAAAAATATATTTTAAATTAATTAAATAAACCTTCTGACATTTATAAATGATTTGAAATGAATGACATTTAAAATTTTAAGGTTAAATTACTTTTAACCTCAAAAGTTCTAAGGGATGTAGAATATATATAAGCTTGCAGTGTAGCCAATCTTTGAATCGCAAAATATTTCATTTATTTATTTTTTTTTAAATATTATATTATATTATTTAAATTAAAATTTGCAATTTTCGCTCACATTCATAAGAATTAATAATTCTTCATTTTAAAATAGTATTTTTTTTTTTTTTTTTGTTTAATAAATATTAAAATCTAAAGAGAGTGATGATCTCAAGTGACGTTCCCACTTGGAAACTTAGTGAGTGGGGCTCTTTCTGTTAAGCTCAACGTATTACAAAGTTTAATATAATCTTCAGTAAATTAAAATATGCTTGAAAGCGTACAATGAAATAAGTTTCTCATTAAAGGCAATCGCTTTATCATGTCTCTGCACCATTAATAATATCTCGCACACAGGCGACTCGCTCATATCGAATAACTTTCTGTTTCAAATATTTAATTAACCTTTCTTGTTAGTTTTTTTTTTTTTTTTTTTCTACAAATTTTTTTGTGCTATTCTCATTTATACTCTTTGGCGCTAAACACAGAATGGAATTTCCTTCTGTTAAAATGAAAATTTCACATTTATATTAAAAAATTCCAGAGTTGAGACAATTGTTTTATTTCTAATATATATTTATTTGTAATAAAATTCATCATCTTGACTCGCTAATGATTAAAATATTTAAATAAATTGAAAATGAAAAATGTAATGGATAATTGAAATTGTTTTTTTTTTTCCTTCAATATTTCATTAATAAAAGAATATGTTATAATTATATATTAAATTAGGCCTAAATATTTTTTCCAGAAGTAATTAATAATTAAATGTTTATAAAATTAAATTCTTAAATTTATTTATTAATAACAATTTAAAGAGAATGGTTTTGAAAAATTAAAAAACAATCGCTCATTTGACTACATTCAAAATGGCTATATATGTCGTAGACAGATCGTGAAATTAGACAGTTCATGAACTGTCTAGACATTTCATGAACTGCAGCCAGATCGTGTAATGGTCAAACAGTTACATGATCTGGCTAAAAATTTTAGACAGTTCATGAAATGCAATTGGGCCTTAGACAGATCGTGTAATGCTCGAGAATTACATGAAATGTCTAAATTTTTTAGGCAGTTCATGAACTGCCTAACAGCAGTTTTGCCGATCGTGTACTGTTTGTAAAGCAAATAAAGATCTCGAAAAAAGTCAATTTTTTTCAATATTATTATTATTATCGATTACTAAATTTTCCAAATCTTCCTCACTTTGTGAATCTTGAGTTAAGGTGCGCGTCTCGGGGTTCTAATTTTGGGAGATTGCGGCCACAAATTTGAAGCTATCTACCTCAATTTTTTTTTTTAAATTAAAGCTATTTAAAATGTCTACAACTTATAGAAGCCCTTTTTTTGATTTTCGAAAAAATAAAAATTTTTTTTTAGATTTATTGCATTAAATTACAAACAGTACACGATCGGCAAAACTGCTGTTAGGCAGTTCATGAACTGCCTAAAAAATTTAGACATTTCATGTAATTCTCGAGCATTACACGATCTGTCTAAGGCCCAATTGCATTTCATGAACTGTCTAAAATTTTTAGCCAGATTTATGTAACTGTTTGACCATTACACGATCTGGCTGCAGTTCATGAAATGTCTAGACAGTTCATGAACTGTCTAATTTCACGATCTGTCTACGACATATACATTCTACATCTTTTAGAAATGAATGCAATTCCTCTCTAATTTCAAACAATAAATGAATATTTATTTTTAAAAGAATCTATTTTAATTTACGGTTTGATTGAATGTGTGCAACTATTAAAAATTATAATTTAAATAATTTCTATATCAGGATTATATGATACTTAAAAAAAAAAATAAATAAAATTTTTTGAATTCAAAGATGGCTTTACTGTTAGCTTGTTAGATATATTCTAGATCTCTTAGAATTTTTGAGGTTAAAGAAAATTTAACCAAAATATTAAAATTTTAAATGTCATTCATTTCAAATAATTTAGCCAGAAGGTTAATTTAATCAATTTAAAATATATTTGTATAATTTAAATATTAAAATAAACGATCTTTAAATCTTAAATTTAATAAATAATGTGTTATCAGCGATTCTTGTTGTAAGCGATGAATTATTTTGACACTAATTTGTTCGAGCAAAATTAATAGAATTAATAGAAATAAGAATTAAAAGATTATCGAATTAAGTTGAAAAAGAAAAAGAAAAAAATTAAAGATTTTATTAAGTAGACAAATGAGGAATGTTTATTTAGTCAAAGCATAAATTAAACTCACTTGCATTGTTTCATCATTAGCTACAGTAGGCCTATATACATTCTACATCTCTTGGAAATGCTTCTTCCTTTTAACCTCAAAAATTTAATTATAAAATTTTGAATTACGTAAATAGAATATTTTATTTAAAATAATATCTAATTATTTAAATAATAATAATTAAGAAATATGATAACTAACAATTTTAAATAAAAAACTCAAAACTTTTGCAAACTCTTAGGGGAGGGTTTGTCATAACCTAGACAAGTTTATTTATTATCATTTCTGCGATCTTCTTGATATTCTAATAAATGAAATACGAGAATATACGTTTACTAATTTCAGAAAAACTAGTTTAAGTTATTTATTTTATAAGTTCTATTGTAAAAAAATCACTTGCCTTCATTTCTATTTTCATTCATTTCTAATAGATGTAGAATGTATATATATATATATAAAATATATATATATATATATATATATATATAAGTTGATTGAAATCAATAATTGAAAAACATCTTGTGTAATTTGCACATATCAATCAATACGAAATCACTATTCAAAAATTTCTTAAATCTATCTAGAGGGAGAAATTAAAAAGTCGATCCTCAAAAAAAAAAAAGAAAAAGAAAAATTCAATTAACCTGAAAAGTCAGAAGGGTGAGAGAAGGGGGCAGAGGTTGATTTTAGTATTTAATATTTTGAAATTAAAATGAATTTGAAATTAGTATGCAAACTTTGATTATAATTCTATTCAATTCAATGGAATAAAATATATATAAATCGGTTCAGAGGGCTCGCTAATGGATGGACGGACAGACGGACGGACGAAAAAAAAAAACGCGAGGGGCGGGCGGAAGGAATTAATATAGAAATCAATAAAATCTGGTGCTGTCACTAAACTGTAAATTAACACTTAGGAATTTTAGAAAGATTTAAAAAATAAATTTAACTATTATGCAAGCCTTAAGGGCCTTCAGGAGTCAAAGCTGTTTGCTTGTTTTTGCCAAGAGATGGCGTTAAGGACCTAAAAGTCCAACTAATAACGAAGATTTCCCAACAGATGGCAGGGCTATATATAATTTCATGCATTTGGTTGATTTTCGTTGATCTTTTAATAATGAATTTATAAATATTATTATATATCATTTATAAAAGCATAAAAATAGGCTTATAGGTTATCTGTAAATGGCGACTGTTAGACTAGCATGCCATCTTTCGCAAGAGTGCTGAACTATTTAGTCTTTTTTTTAATAAATACCATTCAATCCTCCGGGGGTTGCTGCACCATCTAATTAACTAGCTATTTCTGGAATAAGCTAACTCTCGAGTAGGGGTGTTTTATTATGGAAAAAAATAATGGATTATTACGATTAATTATTATGGAAATTATGGATTATGAAAAAAATATTCGATTATAAGTTATATTTTTTTTTCTCTGGTAAAATTTTTAAATTTTTCTCTTTTACGAAAATTTTAATGTTAAAATTTTCATTTTTACCCTCTCGTGAACATCATTTGACCTTTTTTATTTTATTTTTAGTATACGAGTCTCATTCCGTCTTTTCAAATGCATATATCCCAAAAATAATCGATTATGAAAAATAATCGAAATATTCTTTTTTTTTTAATAATAATAATTAATGAAATAATCAATTAAAATTTTAAATGTCATTCCTTTCAAATAATTAGTATTTGTGTCTGTAGAACTTTAAACTTGCATTTATTTTTTATTTATATAAAGAACATTTACTAATAAATAATTGCAAGATTTAGAAGATTTAATTAATTAATTAATTAATTTTTCGAAAATAATTAAATATTTAATTTATAAATACAATTATTATTAAATTTATTTTAAATTTTATCTTTTTATTTGAGGTTAGACAAATGTCAATGTTGGTATTCTAATGCTGAATGACTTGAAAAAAATATAGTTTTTTTTTTTTTTTTTTTTTTTTTATTAATAATATAATTTTTTTTTTTTAGTCTTTTTCGACATTTAAGGTTATATAGTTTTTCTAACCTTTTTTTTAAATTTGTTTACAAAAATTTCCAAAATGGCTGCCTATATGTAATCTGAAAAATAATCGAAATAATCTTTTTTTTTTTTTTTTTTAATAATAAGGAATAATCGATTAAAATTTTAAATATCATTCATTTCAAATAAATTATAAATGTCTGAAAATTAATTTAATCAATTCAAAATCGCTCTACTTCCAAGGTTTTTCCTATTAAATCATAGGATTAAATAACTGCGCAGATCGTAGTTAAATATGCCAAGACCCCATTGTTTAACTTTGAAGTGAAATTAGAAACACAAACCTTGTTTATTTATTTTTTTTAGAAATTTGTAAATTTTTCTTAAAAAATTAATTAGCTTTAATTAATTTGAATTTTTAATAATTCTTATAAATTAAGTTGCTAACTTCACAAAAACTAATTTTTTATTAGCTCAAAGTTCAAGCGTGTTCTTTTACTAACTATAAATCGGATAAATTTTCTAGTTGACTAGAACTGAAGCAACCAGCCCTTATACGTTGACCAATTTTCTTTTATAGAGACCCATGCTATATGGTGTACACACACAGTGAAGATTTTTTTTTCTCCAAATGTACGTATTGATATTATACTCGTAATAAGAGGATCTATTCCGAGAAGGAACATGGACCCAGAGCTTGTTTCTTGATGTTGCCTCTCCCCCGCATTAATACGACCCCAGCGGCTGTTGCAATCGTGTTTGCCCTGTCTGCTATATAATATGCAAATGGGGAGGTGGAGGTGGAGGAGCTGGGATTCTCTCAAGACAACCAAAAAATAAAATCAGATCTCTTTAGAGTATCGAATTCAAATACATTTTTATCTATAACAGAGATGGCTTTTGTAGCTACTTATAAAATCGATATTTTTATTTTTTACATTTGTATTTGTGTCTGTAGAACTTTAAACTTGCATTTATTTATATAAAGAACATTTACTAATAAATAATTGCAGGATTTAGATGATTTAATTAATTAATTTTTCGAAAATAATTAAATATTTAATTTATAAAGATTATTATTAAATTTATTTTAAATTTTGTCTTTTTATTTGAGGTTAGAGATGTTGACAAATGTCAATATTGGTATTCTAATACTGAATGACTTAAAGAAATTTACAGTATTTTTTTTTTTTTTTATTAATAATATAATTTTTTTTTAGTCTTTTCGACATTTAAGGTCATATAGTTTTTCTAACCTTTTAAATTATATTATTAAAATTTGTTTACCAAAAAATTCCAAAATGGCTGCCTATATATAATCTACATCTCTTTGAAATAAATGCAACTGCATTTTAACATTAAAAATTGAACATCTGATTTATTTAAAAGAACTATATTTTAATAATTTTAAATTTAATATTTTGTAATATTTTATTTATAAATAAATAATAATTAAAAATGAACTATACCTAGCAATAATATAATTTTTTTTCTAATAATAGTAAATAAATTATTGATGAAGGCTTATTTTTTTAAATGTATGCCTAAATAAATTTTTAATTTAATTTTTGTTTGATAAAGTTTCTTTTATTTTATGTATCCTGAAGATAGTTACAAGATAAAAATATTGTTAAATCCCCTTTGGAATAAAATTTTATATATTCTTAGATAAAAGGGAGAGAGAGGGCGTATATTATTTGCTATTCATAAATCAAATAGTAAACGTTCTAACACACACACATACACAAATGTTTCGATTATTAATTAGTTATTTGAAAGATCAATTGAATTGAAATGGCGGACGGCAGCTTGATGGATAATGAATTAACTCTTGAAAAGAGGTTTAAATATTCAAAAACAAGGTTTTGATCAATATTGTGATTGGTCAGAACTTCTTGAAATAATCATCAATTCCCTGGCAGTGACGTTTTAGTGGGGGGGGGGTGGTATTAATTATTTAGGACGGGATTAGTATTAATAAGATGAGAAAGTGCTGCTGATGCCTGCTGGGGGCTATGTATTAGAGAGAGAGAGGGATAATAATTTATATGTTGTCTCTGATAATAATAAGAGGGGTAGATGAACGACAACTAAACAAAGAGAGGGGATGCCAAAACTAAATTAATAATTTCCCTTGATTTCGATTAATTATAGAATGATAAATAGGTGACCTCATTTCTCCTTTATATTATAAAATAAAAATTATTAGCCTATTATTGTAATAATATAAAAAGTTGAGGTTAAAACGGAGTTGGATTCATTTCCAAGGGATGTAGATTATATATAGTCAGCCATTTTGAAATTAAATATTAAATTTTAAAAATGAGAATTTTTTTATTAATTTGATGTTTTATTATTGTTGACTTTCTTTTAAAAGAATATACCTATCATTTTTCTTGTATTATTATTCAATTAAATTTATCAAAAATAATAAAATTTAAAATAATTAAAATATAGTCTTTCTAAATTAAATTAAATGATTAAATATTTTCAAAATTTTATTTAATTTAAATGATAAAATTTAAGTTTAAAAGAGAATTGCATTCATTCTAAGGAGGGATGTGGAATATATATATATATACATATATAGTCATTTTTAAATAAATTTTGTTTATTTTCTTTTTTCTCAAGATAAATCTCTTTAAAAGATAATATTTCAAATAAATTTCGATAAAAAAAAATGGCGTAAAACATTTATTTAATTTCTCAAAAATACCAAGAAGTGAATTAGCGGTGAAAAACATTACAAGATGATTTTATTCGCGGCTAAACATCGTATTACCATTCAAATCTGTATCGCCTCCTCCCCTCAAATTGTTTGAATGATATCTGCGTGTGTAGGTAATCCCTAAAGTAGGGTGGGCTCGAGCTCTCAAACAAGCTAAATAAAATTTATTTTAAATCATTTGGATTACATAAACATTTGAAATAAATAATATAGCATGGATCCCCCAATATCCTCCGTTTTAAAGTTAAAAGTATTGTTTAGAAGTCAAAATGAGGAAAGACTTTAAAAAAATGTGTATACTTAACTAACTTAAAATAATCATCAAACAGTATCAAATTAAATCTCGCATAAATTAAATTTAAGAAAACAAACAAAAAGACAATTGTCATTAAATAAATACAAAACTGATTTCAGTCCATAATCAGCAATTGGCACTAAGATGACTGATAGTGACTTAAATTAATCCTAAATTTGACGCTAGGAGGAGTTCGTGTCATCTAGCAGCAAACAAAGGAACTATTTAAATCACTCACATTGTTGTGTTATTATTGAAG
>JAKCPI010001699.1:0-20571 GCA_023213315.1 Euborellia annulipes | reverse complement strand
TTACTGATGTACTTTTTCAGTTTTTTTATTTTCTCAAAATTCGCTCTAAAGATTTTGATTAAAATTCAAAAGTCAATTATTTTTTGGATGCTCTTTAAATGTATATTCTCACTTTGCTCTCAAAATTGTTTGAAGACCACTTTACTCTTGTAATTCATAGAAAAGATAGGAGAAATGGTTGCCATGGTAACAAAATATAAATATTTTCCCATGTTTATGAATTTTACGTCTTGAATTCTAAATTATATGCTGCTCACGGGGCTTGGAGTAGTCGGTAGCGTGCCCACCTTCTATACCGAACGTCGCGGGTTCGGACCCCAGGTAGTCCGATAATTTTATTTAAGGCATTTGGATACCAAATGGCTTAAATAAAAATGCCTGGAGCCCAAATAATAATATATATTCATAACGGTTATCGTCAAAGTCTTAAATGGCCTATGTTGCCGAAAAGACTGTGTGAATGTGTGTGTGAGTGTGAGTGTGAATGAGAAAAAAGTGTGAATGTTTAAAAAAAAAAAAAAAATTATATGCGGAATCTAAATACATGTCGACACAAAAAATCTGGTGTGACATGCACAGAACTACAACTTTCGATTACCTAAGGTAAGAGAAAGTTGTGTGCTGTGCGACAGTCACACCAGATTTTTAACATGGAGTATATTGCAAAGATGGAAAAAGATGGAAATTCTCAAAATGCGCTCCAACTATTTTGATTAAAATTCATAAATCAATTATTTTTTAGATTCTCTTTAAAATGTATATTTTCATTTTGCCATTGAAATCTTCTGAAGCCCACTTTACTCTTATATTTCATAGGGAAGATAGGAGAAATGGTTGCTATGGTAACAAAATCTGGTGTGACTGTGGCACAGCACACAACTTTCTCTTATCTTAGGTAATCGAAAGTTGTGTTCTGTACTTGTCACAGCAGATTTTTCGTGTCGAGATATATTTAGTTTCCGCTAATCTATATACATGTATAATAATTGCGGAGTGTCCGTCTGTCCGTCTGTCACGCTCTATTTTACCAACTTCCAGTTGGAATTTTGAAACGAAATTTTGCAGTCTTATAGAGGACGTTATGGAGAGTCCAGGAAAAATACTCGGGTCCCCGGAATTCCTATAACTTATTGAGTTATAAATTCCTAAAGTTACATTAAAAACAGTTTAAACTTTAAGACACCTGCTTTGTCTTTGCTATTATCGCAACTCCAACGTAAACACTACTAGCGAGCTGTTTGACGTTCTGCTCTTATCGCTTATCGCAGCTCCAACATAATGGCACCCTAAGTTTTATGATACGCGGAATATTTAATTTCTTTTTTTCAGACAACTCCCATTTGCGACGTGTATGTTTTGGACCGGGTGGCGCAGCTAGTCAGCTCTTAAACGCCTTAAACAAGAAGATTATTTTCCCCTAAATTGGTTTTTTTTTTGATTAGCCAATAATTTAATAGAGTTGTAACGTTTCTAGTTAATTAATTAATGGTGTTATTTAAAATAAAATTTGTAAGCTGTTTCCCAATATGTCTGGTTTTTATTTTTTATTTTTTTCTTGTCATGTCAAGGCTACTAAGTTCAATGTTTGCTTGCTCCCTTTTTTTTTTTTTTTCTACATGTTTTGAAAAAAAATTACTCAATAATTATTATTTTTTTTTTCGTTTAAAATTTATATATATATTTTTTTTAATTAGATCAACGTTGAATGTTGTAATGTTAGAATTAGAAAAAAACTTGAATGAAAGGTAAAAATTTGGTGTGACAAGTTGTGTGCTGTTCGCCAGTTTTTTGTGTCGTGTCAAAATGTATTTAGTTTCAGACAGTGCTGTACAATTTACTTACAATATTTCTAAGTAAATTTAACACATTTAATACAAATCATTTTAATACAATTTAAATAAAATAAAGACAAAAATGTCGATTTTCAATTTGAGGGACAAATCAACAAAGTCTTGATATGTTTTGTTGGATATTTATTAAAAAATTTATTTTTATAAGAATTTCCAATAAATTAGACAGAGAAAAACTAAAATGGAAAGAAAAATTGAGAAATTTGGCGTTAATAAAAAAAAATTTCGACATTTTTGTCTTTGTTTTATTTTAAATTATAATTATTTATTAAAATGATATGGATTTGTGTTAAATTTACTTAGAAATGTATAAGATATTTCATATTAAATATTTGATAAATTACAGTATCATTATCAAGATTAGAACAGACCTTCTTAAGAAGAAAAAATCTGGTGTGACTGGTCGCACAGCACACAATTTACTCTTACCTTCGGTAATCGAAAGTTGTGTTCTGTGCTTGTCACACCAGATTTTTTGTGTCGATATATATTTTGAATTTTAATCAAAATCGTTGAATCGAATTTTGAAAGATTGGAGACCAAGAAAATTACTACTACTACTACTACTACGTATCGAATCAGTTGCTTGTATTTATGTGAAGTTAACGTTGCTGGGCGTGTATCGGGTACAAAAGTATCTGGTAAAAGTATCGGGTACGAACAAGTACCTGTAACAGCAAAAACGAGTATCGACCCATGACTAGAAGACACATCTCACACCCAGGATTTGAACAGGGATCTTCTTTGTAGAAGCCGACACCCTAGCTCGCTACACCATCGAGCCACCTACTTGGTATCTAATATATCGGCGGAAACTAAATATATGTCGACAAAAAAATCTGGTGTGATAAGTAGGGCTCGGATTTATAGGCGCTGAAAATATTTAACTAAGCACTAAAAATTATTAAAATAGGCACTTAAAAAGGCATTATTTAAGAAATAATACAAAAAAATTTTAATAAAAAATTGATGTCTTATTTTTGGTAATCTGGTGTGACTGGTCGCACAGCACACAATTTTTTTCTTAATTTCGGTAATTTAAAGGCGCATTCTGTACTTGTTTGCCAGAATATAATTACAAATCAAATTTTTAATTTTTAAAATTTTGAATTAAAAATAAATTTGTTTTTTCGAAAAAAAGTATTTTTTCAAATCTCGGGGGGGGGGGGTAATTACCCCCTTTACCCCCTCCTCCCTTGAAATATTTTCTTGATAGTTCAAAAAAATTTTAAATTTAGGCTATGTATATATACGATGGTAGCTGGTAAAAAATTGAAATTGGCTATTTCAACTTAAAATAGGCACTAAAAAAGGAATTTATAGATGAAACTAGACGCAAAGCCCCGCCTTCGGCGGGGCTTTACACTAACAGGGGGCTGCGCCCCCTGGACCCCCCTTGCTCGCCTTCATTGAAAATTGTGGATTTCTATAAAACATATACATATTAGACATGGGTCGTTACTCGATTTTGCTGTACCAGGTACCAGCTGTTACAGGTACTTGTTCTGACCCGATATTTTTACCTGATACTTTTGTACCCGAAACAAATTTCACCCAGCCACGCTAACTTTACATTAATTCAAGTCAATAACAACGTGTCTAACATTTTTTCAAATGTTTTCTACCCTATTTATTCTTGTGTTGAGAACAAACTCATAATTATCCATTACTAAAGAGTTTTCCAAACTGACTGAACTGACATTTTAATGTCTCCAAATTTAAAATGTCAATTTATATACTGCATTAGAAAAATAATTAAGAAATTTCTTTACCAGCGAACGAAATTTAATTTATTGAACTATTCATTATGTATTTCAATTCACAGTTACATATATTTTTATTTTTTTAATTAATGTTTTTATATATAAAAAAAAAATAGTTTCAAAGTAAAAATCAGATAACTTATTTATTAAAAAAAAATATATTTTTTCATTTCTGCTCTCTTTCTTAAAGTGAAGAAAAGAGAAATAATGTATAAGTAATAATTAGATTTGTATTTAATTATTATAGGGCCTAGTGAGAAAAGTAGAGTAAAAAATGTAAAAATGATTCGGAATGACGTTCGAAAAGCGCGCCAGAACAATAGCGAAATTGCCCTGTCAGGAGAGAAGAGACGGGGCGGGGCGTCGCGAGTTGAGGGTCGCAAGAGAAAAGGAAAGAGAGAGCAGGCCTGGAACAGGCGCGACGAAAACTGTATCGGGTAGGAAAGAAACGACACTCTAAAGTATTTGATCAATGCGCAAGCGCGAGATATCAGGTACGAGTGAGAAACGAATACCGAGCAAATAACAGATACCTGTTGTATCTGTTATATGAGTATCAACAACTCGGGCATACTCGACTGGACCTGAACAGGACGCGTATCTGTTTCTCACTCGAACCTGATATCTCGCTCGTGCTTGCGCATTGATCAAATACTTGCTTTTCACTTTAGAGCTTCGTTCCTTACCCGATACAGTTTTCGTTTCGCCTGTTCTCTCATTCCTTCTCTCTTGCGACCCTCAACTCGCGACGCCCCGCCCCGTCTCTTCTCTCCTGACAGGGCAATTTCGCTAGCTCTGGCGCGCTTTTCGAACGTCATTCCGAATCATTTTTACATTTTTTACTCTACTTTTCTCACTAGGCCCTATAATAATTAAATACAAATCTAATTATTACTTATACATTATTTCTCTTTTTCTTCACTTTAAGAAAGAGAGCAGAAATGAAAAAAATATATTTTGTTTTTTAATAAATAAGTTATCTGATTTTTATTTAAATACCTGATATTTTTTGCTCGTACCCATTATGTGTACCTGTTACTTTTTCCTACCTGATACAAAATATCAGATTGATACAGTATCACCCATGTCTAATACATATATACATACCGGTACATACAAACATTTTTTCCTTTCCATTTTTATATGTAGAGATTATTTTAGCGGTTAATTATTCATGAACTTAAGATTTTTTGTGAATCATATCCTTTCCGGGACTCTCCAGGTACACAGACAAAAAATTTACGCCGATATTTTAGAATTCAAAATGTAAATAAATAAAAAAAAAATCGTAAACATGGGTAAATATTTATATTTTGTTACCATGGCAACTATTTCTCCTAATTTTTATTTTTTTCTTATTTTAACGGTTAATTACTCATTAACTTATTGTTATTTGTGAAACAAAACATGTCCGGGATTCTCTCAAACACAAACAAAAAATTTCATCAAAATCGGTTCAGTCGTTTAGGAGGAGTTCAGTCACATACACACGTACAGAAGAATTATATATATAAAGTTAGGCACCAAAACCCAGAATCGGCCAAAATAGGCACTAACAAATGCCTCTTCTTTTATTCAAAATTTCATGAAATTGGCCTAAATTTTAAGCCAAAAATTAAAAAAAGGCAAATAGGGCGAAATCCGAGCCCTAGTTATAAGTTAAACCAGATTATAAGCATGATAGATTCAGAGGATTAGAAATAATTTATTATTTAAAAGTTTGAATAGATATTGCAATAATTCAAATATCTTTAAAAAGTTTTTTTTAATATTACCATCTCTGTATTTACTTAGATACGAAAGCCCTACTTTATGATGCTTTGTGATGAAGAGATTATGAATATATTATTATTACTTATAATAAGGGAGTGAACAAGTTAGTCTCTCTAAAACATCTCATGTCCACTCTGCCATCTATTGGATGCTCTTGAAACTACAAATATGAATTGAACACCAAGAGATAGATTCGTTTTCTTATTCTATTCTATTTAAAATACAGAGTATTAAACCAATCCAGTCACACCAGATTCCCTTCCCCCACCCCCTCTGGATCCGCCCTTGATATTCACTTGCTTTGATAAAATGTTTTATTAATTTACATATGTATTATTTCTGAGATGATTAGGTCACTGGCTGAGGTGAAAAGTCGAAAATTAATATATGAGAAGACAATACATAAGCAAATCTTATAATCTTGGGCAAAAAGGTTAAATGATAGAAAAATAAAACAAAGACAAAAATGTCGAAATTTTTTTAAAGTGAAACTTTAATTATATCGCTACGAATTTTTTGGTTCTTCTATCAGCATGTCGCGTTGTAACGAGGTGACGTAAAAAGCCATGACGCTACAAGCCATGACGTCACTAGTTGTGACGTCATGGCGACTCACACCAGGTTTTTTTTTTACTACGCTACGGCATTTATACTTATTTAATCACAATATAAATAAAGTAAGCCTATATAAAACAAAATTGATTATCTATATCTATACTATTATATAATTTCCGCTCTACGCCCCCCTCCCCCCTAAAATTATTGTTTTTTTTTTAATTCTTCACTAGATTTTAATAAAATTTAAAATGACGCTTCTCTAGGATCTAATTAATTGAAAAATGATATTCCAGACCTCAAAAAGTTCTATTGGCGCTACTAGGGGGGCGTCCCTTCCACTAAAACTTATCTTTCACTCGACTCCTACGATCCGAAAAAAAGTTTCACTTGCATCGTGGTTTCATAAAACCACACAATGATTTTTTTTTATTAACGTCAAATTTCTCAATTTTTCTTTCCATTTCAGTTTTTCTCTGTTTATTTTATTAGAAATTCTTATAAAAACAAAATTTGTAATTAATATCCAATAAAACATATCGAGTTGATTTGGCCCACAAATTGAACCAAGTGAGTCCATATGAATCTTTTGATATTTTTTCACTGATAGATATACCGTATTTGTATCTGTACCAGATAAATTTAATTGTTCTTTTGATATGTATTTTAATATGGCTGATGCAGGCCCGCACATCTCTAATTTATTTGGCTTTTAAGTCATATATAGCCCTCGGGGCATGGCGTAGAGGTTAGCGTGCTAACCTCGTATACCAAACGTCGCGGGTTCGGACCCCAGGCAGTCCGAGGATTTTATTTAAGCAATTGGATAGCAAATTGCTTAAATAAGAATGCCTGGACCCCGATATGTATAATAATAAATAACGGATATCGTTTAAAGTCTTAAATGGCCTAAGTTGCCGAAAAGACTGTGTGAATGTGTGTGTGGATGTGAGTGTGAATGAAAAAAAAGTGTGAATGTTTTTAAAAAAAAAAAAAAAAAAAGTCATATATAAAAAAAAAAAATATTCATAATTTTAGTCGAGGAAATAAATGAAAACAACTCGAGTTCAAATAACAAATCAAACAACAAATCAATTTCATTCTTCCTTTGTCCCCATGACCTCCCCGTGATTGGAACAAGCTCCCTGCGTCTATCTTCCCCAAAACCTACAATCTTCAGACTTTCAAGTCTAACCTCAACAGGCATCTTCTCAGTTCCCGCAGTTGAGTTTCCCCTTTATGCTTCTCCTTTTGTTTTTATTTTCTTCCTGGCTGCATGTGACCACTGGTCATTATAGGTCTTCGGACATTATGCACCCATTCCAAAAAAAAAAAAAAAAATCCACTTCATGGCCAAAAATTATTCTGCTGAGAAAGAAAACTGAACCCCCCTCCCCCCACAGACACTCAATTCAGAGAGTAGCGCCTGGTTTTCCTCTGCAGAAATGAAAAAGAAGCAAAAATATTAAGCTAGTGGCGGAAATAGAAAAATTTCCTCAAATTTACAATTATAAATGACCTAACTACACTGTAAAAAAATTTTCAAGAAAACTTCCTATACAAGTATAGGAACTCCGTTTCATAAACTATTTATGAATATATATGAGAAAGTTCAATTTGTTGCCAACCTAACCAATTTCTTGTATATTTTAAAATTAATTATTTTGGTGAAATTGTTAATTTTAATTTTAATTTTTATAGCTATTTAGTTGAATTGCTTTATAAAAATTATTTAATTAGTATGACTTCATAAATATTTAAATAGTTTAGAGCGCGAATTTCAAACCAGAATTTAATAAATTTAGATTTGTGAAATAAATTTTAAAGAATAATTTCAAGTTTCCTTAAAATAATTATAAAATAATATTAATAAAAATTCCTTGAGGTAGTCGAGTTATTTGAGAACGTTTAGACCAGGGATTCTCAACTTGTCGCGGTACACTTTTAACGATTTCAAAATTTGGCGGCACACAAAGAAAAAGATAAGTTTAAAAGTTGGTAATTTGTTCATATACTTTTATATCAATTTTATTTCATATCCTGGGTATATTAATATTAAATAACCGAAGTATATGAAAAATGATTGAAAATTCATATTTTTTTTTACAGTGTATTTCTTAAATTAGAGTATTATTAAGGTAGATTTTAGACACAAAAAGTAACGTTTTTACTTTCTCGTACCCTATATATGAAATATATAGAGAGAGAAAGTATTGCGATCATGTCAAAAATTTGATGTCGAGATTTTGATGGATATACATGTTTTGAGGTCCCCTGAGTCCAAAAAAGTGGGTCCCGCAAATTGGTCTGTGTGTGGGGGGGGGGGGGGGTGTGTGTGTGTGTGTGTGTGTGTGTGTTTGTGTGTGTGGACAGATTTTTAGCATGAAGGAATTGAGCTATCGGATTGAAATTTTATATTTAACTTAGGTACCTTTGAAGAATCTCAAAATAAGCTTTTGAACAAAATCGGCCAAAAAGTACTAGTACTTTACTGATGTACTTTTTCAGTTTTTTTCGATTTTCTCAAAATTCCCTCCAAGGATTTTTTTTTAAAATTCATAAATCAACTATTTTTTAGATGCTCTTTAAAATGTATATTCTCATTTTGCCGTTGAAATCTTCTGAAGACCACTTTACTCTTGTTCTTCATAGGAAAGATAGAAATGGTTGCCATGGTAACGGAATTTAAATCTTTTTCTTTTTATTAGATTAAAAATCAATTATTATTTAAATTCCCATTTTTTTTAATTTTATTTGTGTCTTTAATTGTTTCGGAAAAAACATATATATCTCTCTCTCTCTCTCTCACTTGCAAACATTATCGTCTGTCTCTCCGCTTTCTCTCATAGGCCTAATGTTAATTTCCTATAGGGATTTGTATGTTAATTTCGATTCAAAAGGGGGTCCCCTTTGGAACTTTTATGCATTTAAAATTTTTTTTCCAATTCTTATGAAATTTTGTATTTATTTACGATTCTATATTGTGTATAAAATGTCCAAATATGAGATTAAAATTTTGAAAAATAACCATAGTTTATTTCAAGCAGTCAACATTTAAAATGCAAGTTTGAAACTAAGGTGCTATCGGAAACTAAATATATCTCGACACAAAAAATCTGGTGTGACCAGCACGGTGCACAACTTTCTCTTACCGAAGGGTAAGAGAAAGTTGTGTGCTGTGCGCCAGTCACACCAGATTTTTTTGATGCGCAGCGTATATTAGCGTGGCTTATTTAAAATTATTTGAGATGCCTTATATTGTGGAAGGAAACCGAAACCCTCTAGAGTAACCACAACGTCAATTCTGACACTAATGACCGAAGAGAGAGATTTCATAATAAGGCAAGATATTAATTGTCAGCACCTGATTAAGAAATCGCCCCGGGAAAGCGGACAACGAAGCTAGTTTTTTTTTTTTCTTTTCTTGAGATTAAAAATTAATTTTCTATATCTTAAAGGCGAAATGGAGATGAAAATTGTTTAAATGATTATTGCCTGAAATCATCTAATTTTTTTTTAATACTCTTTTTCTCTCTCTGTCTGTCCTATAGGAATGAATATAAAAAAGAATTCTATTATCCCTAATGAGCATCCATTTATCTTCCTTGTCTAAACTCCCTTTTTTTTTATTCCTATGTGTATTTAATTAATGTTTAGAGGAATTTTCGTAATATAAAGAAATGTGGTGTGTGAATAGCAGCGCATTAATATTTGACTGGGGTCTAAATTCAGGATATCAGTGTGGAATTTATTAAAATTCATTTTTTGGCTGGAGAAATTTATTTCTAATCACGCACACGCAAAATAATTATAGCATGCTAAGGATAATTGGAGCTTTTATGTTTGTTTTCGTTTAAACGGTTATGCAACGGCATCGATTATCCTACTTTTAACTCTTTGGTTCAATTTAGAGCACTCTAAAGCCGACATTGAACTCTGAAAAAAAAAAAAACGTAACTTTTTGTTTGACCTGTTCTAATCTACCTTAATGATATTCTAAATTAAGAAACAATTAATATGAAATATTTTCTAAGTAAATTTAACACAAATACAAATCATTTTAATCAATTTAAATATAAGATAAAGAAAAATATGTCGATTTTCAATTTGTGGGACAAATCCAGTAGTGTAGTTGCAAAATTTTCAGTGTGGGAACGCTAAATACATGACTTACCAATGAAGGGGAAGGGGGTGCTTCCTGGGGCCTTCCCCCAGAAAATTTTAGAAAAATTAATAGTGAAATGGTGCAATTTTATTTACTTGCGTAAATAATTTTCTCCATTAGGGAAAAATTATTGATTTAAGTTGAACTGTAAGTTTTAGTGGAACTGATCCTTTTCTAACATTTTATTATTTAGAAGAACGAGATAGTCTTACGTAAGAAAGGGGGAGGGGGGGTTCGAGAAATCTTATGTATACTTACATGGGGATAGGGGGGGGTAAAAAAGTGACTAAAATTGTTCTTACGTAATTAATGAATGGCACCCTACACCTCTGGACAAATCAACAAAATCTCGCTATGTTTTGTTGGATATTAAATACAAATTTTGTTTTTATAAGAATTTCCAATAAAATGGACAGAGAAAAAACTGAAATTTAAAATTTGTTAATAAATAAAATTTTGACATTTTTGTCTTTGTTTTATTTAAATTGTGATTATTTATTAAAATGATATGGATTTGTGTTAAATTTATTTAGAAATGTAGAAGATATTTCATATTAAATGTTTAATAGATTATCAGTATCATTAAGATAGATTAGAACAGATCTTATTAAGAAGAAACAAAGTGTTTTTCTTTTTTTTTTTTGGAGCGCATTGTATATTTATGAGATACTTAAAATCACCAGGATTCGGGGTATCTTTTTTGAGAATTTCGTTTTAGGACCCCCTAGATCTCTGGGCCCTGTGCGGGTGCACCTGTTGTACTTGCCTAGTTACGGCCCTGGGGCGTTGCACAAAAAAAGATGTTAATCGATTTAGAAATTTTTAAATATTTCCTCTATAAGTATTTATTTCTGTTTCCTATAATAATAATATTAATATCTAAGACTAATTTAATTATTAAGTATTCCTTTTTTAAACAAGTCACGTGCATGGCGATTAATTTCATGATTATTTCCTGTTTTCTCACACAACTTAATTTTTATTAACATCCAATGTGATTTTTATTTTTTTTTTTCAAATATTTTAACAGAAACTACTTTCCAATTATGCCAAGTGCCTGCCCACTCTTCTATTTTTATTTCCTGTCTTTTGGAGATTGTCATTACATGATAAGTCATTTTAATCTGATTTACTTTCGACTATCCACAGGAAGAGTTAGTAGCCTCTACGTTTTCTAACGTTTTGGTTACTACCTACACTGTTAAAAATTTTCAAGAAAACTTCATATACAAGTATAGGAACTCTGTTACTTAAACTGTTTATGAATATTCATTTTGGGTATATGAGAAAGTTGAATTTGTTGCCAACCTAACAAATTTCTTGTATATTTTAAAATTAATTATTTTGGTAAAAATTGATAATTTTAATTTTAATTTTATAGCTATTTAGTTGAATTACTTTATAAAAATTATTTAATTAGTATGACTTCATAAATATTTAAATAGTTTAGAGCGCGAATTTCAAATCAGAATTTAATAAATTTAGATTTGTGAAATAAATTTTAAAAGAATAATTTCAAGTTTCCTTAAAATAATTATAAAATAATATTAATAAAAATTCCTTGAGGTAGTCGAGTTATTTGAGAACGTTTAGACCAGTGATTCTCAACTTGTCGCGGTAAACTTTTAACGATTTCAAAATTTGGCGGCACACAAAGAAAAAGATAAGTTTAAAAAGTTGGTAATTTGTTCATAAACTTTTATATTAATTTTATTTCATATCCTGGGTATATTAATATTAAACCACGAGTGTATATGAAAAATGATTGAAAATTCATTTTTTTTTTACTTTCTCTTACCTATGTATATATGTTAATATATATAGAGAGAGAAAGTATTGGATTCATGTCAAAAATTCGATGTCGAGATTTTGATGGATCTTCACGTTTTGAGGTCCCCTGAATGCAAAAAAGTGGTTTTCGCGACATGGTCTGTCTGTGGGTGGTGGGGTGTGTGTGTGTGTGTGTTTAATTTTAAGCATGAAGGAATTGAGCTACGAGGTTGAAATTTTATATTTAAGTTAAACACCCCCGGGACCGGAAAAAATAAGCTTTTAATCAAAATCGGCCAAAGAGTACTAGTACTTTACTGATGTACTTCTTCAGTTTTTTTCGATTTTCTCAAAATTTGCTCCAACGATTTTTTTTTTTTAATTCAAAAATCAATTATTTTTTAGATGCTCTTTAAAATGTATATTTTCATTTTGCAATTGAAATCTTCTGAAGACCACTTTACACTTATATTTCATAGGGAAGATAGGAGAAATAGTTGCCATGGTAACAAAATATAAATATTCTCCCGTGCTGTTCGCCAGTCACACCATATTTTTTTGCTCTCGTTTTCTTTCTAACAGTTAATAGAAGATCAGAATGAAAGGTTCATTTTTACTTTCTCTTACCCTATATATGAAATATATATATGAGAGAAAGCATAGCGATCATGTCAAAAATTCGATGTTTTTTTATGAATGGGAAGTTGATATATAACAGAAGCACGATATTTGTGGAAAAGACTTTAATACATTATATTCCTAATAATTATTAATAATCGATGATACTTTAATAAAAAAACTTTTTTTTTTTTAAATTTTGGTTCTACGCAATAATCACTAAATTTAAAAGTAAGCAAATATGAAATATAAAAGTCAAATTATAAACTAATTGGATAGGCTATTATTTTGATGAAGCCCGTATTTTGGTTGAGAAAGCCCCCGAAAAAGAAAAAACAAATTACTCGGGACCATGCTCTCGCACGCTCAGATTCAACTCGTCCTACCTCCTGTTCATTACTCTTGAGGAAAGTGGGATATGTCGCACTGATTTTCCCGTGTGTCCTTTGATCTACGTCAGGTATCTAATATGCCGAAAAGACAAAAAAAAAAAAAAAAAAAAAAAAATACTCGTACTTAACAAAATACTCGATACTTTCTGGTATCGAATCGATTTGTACTACAAAAGTATCAGGTCAGAACAAGTACCTGTAACAGCTGGTACCTGGTACAGCAAAATCGAGTATCGACCCATTTCTATTTTAAAGTAATATAACAATTAAAGTTGTGGTGTGCCAAATGAACAATCGTAGGAGTAGTTAGAATTGCTATGATTTTGGCAATGACAATTAAACCCCAGTTTATTTGTGTGTAATATTTTCTATCATTTAACCTTTTTGCCCAAGATTATAAGCTCATATATTGATTTTCGACTTTTAACCTCAGCCAGTGACCTAATCATCTCAGAAATAATACATATGTAAATTAATAAAACATTTTATCAAAGCAAGTGAATACCAAGGGCGGATCCAGAGGGGGGGGGGGGGGAGGGAATCTGGTGTGACTGGATTGGTTTAATACTCTGTATTTTAAATATAATAGAATAAGAAAACGAATCTATCTCTTGGTGTTCAATTCATATTTGTAGTTACAAGAGCATCCAATAGATGGCAGAGTGGACATGAGATGTTTTAGAGAGACTAACTTGTTCACTCCCTTATTATAAGTAATAATAATATATTCATCTTTAAATTATATTACTATAGGTGTAGGTCGAATTTCCATTCATATTGGCAATAAATAAAAATCAATTTGGTGAGTTTTAATTTTCCGTATATTTCGGATGCATTAACAGCGATCCCTCATCAGCGCACAGTGGTCTAGATTGAAAAAAGTTTTAGATTTGATTGAAAATTGGTATATAAGCGTTTTCGATGTCGCTGATTACAAATTTTATAATATTTATATAATTTAATAAATTGCACTGGTGGATCATATATGGCGGATCACTCGTCAAAAGTTGTTAGGTATATAAAATTATGCAAAATGTTGGTCCAAACATTTAAGAAACGTGTTCAAGACATCGTTTAGAATAATCCCAAACAGTTCTCGACCAGTAGGGCTGGACGGTAATGGATTTTCATTACCGACCTCGATAATGAAAAAAAAACCGGTTTTTCTCGAAAGTCGGTAAAAATTTTTTTACCGCCCGCGGAACCAAAGTTTGCCGCCGCGGAACAATTTTTTTTTTTGCGGAACCAAAATTTTTCCCAAACATTTTTTTCCCGCGGAACCAAAATTTTTCCCCGGCCGGAAAAATATTTTACCTTTTTTAGAGAGCCAATTTTTGCCGAAACATTTTTTCCCCCCGCGGAATGCCAATTTTTTGCCGAAACATTTTTTTCCCCCGCGGAACCAAATTTTTCCCCGGCCGGAAAAATATTTTTCCTTTTTTTTAGAGAGCCAATTTTTTGCCGAAACATTTTTTTTTTCTCGCGGAACCAAAATTTTTTACCGCCCGAAAAAATAGGTTTTTACCGACCTTCGAAAAAAAACCGGTTTTTATCGAATTAGGGGGTTCGTTACCGCGTTTTCGGTAAAAAATTTTTACCGGTTTTTACCGGTAAACCGGTTTACCGTCCAGCCCTATCGACCAGTAAGATTATTTTATCAATCCGTTTTTGCGTCATGATGATATTTATTTTTAAAAATATATATTATAACTTTTATTTAATTGGAATAAGAAAAATTATATTTATTCACAATAATATTTCAAAAAATATAATAATACTTTGCAATAAGACACCTTATATAAAAATAATCAAAAAAAAAGCTCGTAGACTAACAGAGTCTGCTTGCCGCGGATCAAAAATAGACATAATGCTATCTAACTTTAAAATAAAAATATTTTTCTCATATAATAAGCTCTTATTTAACTAAAAAAATAATAAAAATTATATTTCTACGCAATAATATTTCAAAAATATGAAATAAGATACGGCATACAGGGTAAATATAAAAAAAGCTCTCTCGCCGCTTATTTTTAACCTCAAAATTCGGGGGGCAAGTTGGGGCAGGATTTTTTTGCAGATTCTATTACAAGACATCTTAAACTATATATTCCATATCTCAGTTTCGTGGGCCCCGCTGGGTTGATAACTTTTTTGCTATTTGAAGGAAAAGTTTTTTACAAAAAATCCATTATGAAAACGCAACTTTGACATGATTTCTAAAAAAAAGGCCAGTATAAATTAATGAAAACGGTACATTAGTAAATATTCTACATTCTTTCCTTAACACCCTCCTTCAAACAGAATTGAAAAAGGACACTCGAGCAAAGAGTTATATGCATTTAAACAAACATTGATATTTCAGAGCCTCTACGCGTCGCTCGCGCGCTGCCGAAAACGCTAACTTTGAACTCATGTAGCGCCTGAACTATAAAAGATATCTCATTTTCCTTTTGGATTTACATGCACCAACTATCCCTCTACAAGATTATATGGGACTGAAGTCATTCTGTGACTATTATTTTTTTCGACTTTTGGCCAACTTTTTTTCAATCTAGACCACTCGTGCAGCGGCTGAAATTATAAACAATATGAGTTGAAGAGACACAATGTTGTTACAATAATATTAAAAATTTTCTCAAAACACTATTTTATAAAATCATAATCTTACCTAACTCACACTATGAAACCACATAAGGTGTTAACAAATTGTTTTCTCGGAGCGATTCGTTGATTTATTGAGCACATACTTGGAAAGTGATTCATTCTCTAATGAAAGATTTTATTCTCTCTAATTATAATTAATATGTTGATATTTTTAATTTTATAAAAGTGATTAAACTCAGACAGGTCATTTGCATCGGGTCAAATAAAATACTTGGCCGGTTTTAAAACGTTTTAATAAAGATTTGAGATTATCTATAAGAATTCCCCTATTTGTTCCTTTTAAATTTTAATATTGAATTTTTTTCTTTATTTTTTTTGTAGGGATGTCTAATCAACGGTACGTTAATAAAGTTTTTGTACCCATCTATCAAAAACTGTGTATCAACTTTAAAATTGACTGCTTTATTTATATTTTTTTTGAATGTAACAAGTCTCCTTAAAAAAATCTCTTATATCTATTTCCCTCCCGCGACATTATCTGAATGTTGTCAATATTATGTCCCGTGTTTATGGCGTGTTGAGAAAGAGACCTGTTCGTTGTTGAGGATTTTTGTTTAGCACTGATCTGCGGTGCTCTTGGACGCGAACATTTAAAAACCGCCCTGTGTTCCCTATATAGACATTGTTGCAATCTGTGCAGTTTATTTTATAGACAACATTTTTTTGTCTTTTCTTTCGGAACTAAGTCCTTAGTGTTATATAAAGGTAAAGGTTCCAAGTATGTGCTCAGTAAATCAACGAATCGCTCCGATAAAACAATTTGTTAACACCTTATGTGGTTTCATAGTGGGAGTTGGGTAAGATTATGATTTTATAAAAGAATGTTTTTGAGAAAATTTTTAATATTATTGTACATTGTGTCTCCAACTCATATTGTTTATAATTTCAGCCGCTGATGAGGGATCGCTGTTAATGCATCCGAAATATACGGAAAATAAAACTCAGCAAATTGATTTTTATTTATTGCCAAATTATTGATTATTCTACCTACACCTATAGTAATATAATTTATAGATGAATATATTATTATTACTTATAATAAGGGAGTGAACAAGTTAGTCTCTCTAAAACATCTCATGCCCACTCTGCCATCTATTGGATGCTCTTGAAACTACAAATATGAATTGAACACCAAGAGATAGATTCGTTTTCTTATTCTATTCTATTTAAAATACAGAGTATTAAACCAATCCAGTCACACCAGATTCCCTTCCCCCCCCACCCCCCCCCCTCTGGATCCGCCCTTGGTATTCACTTGCTTTGATAAAATGTTTTATTAATTTACATATGTATTATTTCTGAGATGATTAGGTCACTGGCTGAGGTGAAAAGTCGAAAATTAATATATGAGCTTATAATCTTGGGCAAAAAGGTTAAATGATAGAAAATATTACACACAAATAAACTGGGGTTTAATTGTAAAAATTACAACGTTTCGGCCACTCATTCTGTGGCCTTCTTCGGGTACAATTCGAATGAGATTGTTACAGATGAGCTCTTAGCTGAATTGTTCCTGAAAAAGGGGCCGAAACGTTGTAATTTTTACAAATAAACCACACTTATTTCCTGTATATTCGCGCAAATGATTTTCTTCTGAGTGATTTACTTTGAATATCGACTTAATGGAGTGTTATCTACTTGCATTAAGACAAGTGACGTCATTTCAGTTTTTGATTGGAGGGGGGGGGAATTTTTTGTACTTTCTGATTTACTTTTCCAAAATTTTGGAGGGGACCTGATTAAGACTATGAATGGCGTGGTCAAGTTCGTAGAATGAGACGCGAATTATTTTATTTTTAATGATCACCTATCCAGTCATAGACCCTCCCGTAAAACAACTGACCAACGAATTCGCTACCAGGCAAGGGCGGATCCAGAGGTGCTTCTCGGGGGGGGGGGGGTTAATCTGGTGTGACTGGTCGCACAGCACACTATTTTTTTCTTAATTTCGGTAATTTAAAGGCGCATTCTGTACTTGTTTGCCAGAATATAAATACAGGTATTAATTTTTAAAATTTTACATTAAAAATAAATTTTTTTGCATTTTCAAATCTCGAGGGGAGTAATTACCCTTTTACCCCCCCTCCCCCCTTGAATCCGCACTTGATATAGAGAGAGATTTGGATTCATGACAAAAATTCGATGTCAAGATTCTGATGGATATACACGTTTTGAGGTTCCCTGAATCCAAAAAAGTGGTTTTCGCGACATGGTCTGTCTATCTGTCTGTGTGTCTGTGAACAAGATATCTCAAGTAAGAAAAAAGCTAGGAGGATGAAATTTTATATTTAAGTTAGGGACGTGATTTTACTGCAATTTATTAAACATTTAATATGAAAATATCTTAAACATTTCTAAGTAAATTTAACACAAATCCATATCATTTTAATAAACAATTAATAATTTAAATAGAAACAAAGACAAAAATGTCGAAATTTTTGTTATTAACTCAAAATTTTAAATTTGATCTTTCCATTTCAGTTTTTCTCTGTCTATTTTATTGGAAATTCTTATAAAATAGCGAGATTATGCTGATTTTGTCCCTTAAGGTTGTTCGGACATTAAAGCACTTTATCTGATTAAAAGCTAATTTTTTAATATGTTATTAATCACTATCACATACGTTTAAAATAAAATTTTGAAGCAGATCTGACCCAGGGTTATCGTGTAATTAATTTTAAAAAAAATTGAAATTTAACATGTAGTCTATGTGGAATGTCGACGAAACGCTCACATATCGAATTATATAGCCACCTCTGCATCAGATACAAAAACAAAAAACTTACATTTTATCAATTCACTTCCGAGGAATTTGTTAAACATAAAATCAAGAGTTTCTGCCGAAGGCTTTTAAAGATATTTTAACATGAAAGTCTAAAAATTCTCCAAAATGACAGTCGCCAATATTTAAAAATAAGGGAGTTTCGAGAGTCAGACCAGTCCGGCAACGACGCATAAAATAATTCGCTTTTCTAGCTGTCAGTTACATTTTTTTTTCCATTTTACGATATTTTTTCTCGCAAATCGTCCATTGTGTTTAAACTGATTTGCATTAATCATTGTAATATATTAAATAAAATAAAATTGAAGGTGTTTAAGATTCAAAATAAATAGCTGATGAATGCAATGTTGCCAGATCTATATTACGTGAAATACTGCTCAAGTCAAAAGTCATTCATTTATTATTTTTGATAATTAAATTATTAACTTAATACAATTATAAACTCTGATAGGTCACGACTAAATTATAATAAGGAATTTTGGCATTCAAATTTTTAATTTTATTAAAAAAAAAATTTATATTCTATTATGACTTACGAGGTACTGTCCGAACAACCTTAAATTAAAAATCGACATATTTTTCTTTATTTTATTTAAATTGTATTAAAATGATTTGTATTTGTGTTAAATTTACATAGAAATGTAGAAGATATTTCATATTAAATGTTTCTTTTTTTTTTTTTTTTTTCATTAAAAACATTCACACTCACACTCACACACACATTCACAGTCTTTTCGGCAACTGAGGCCATTTAAGACTTTTAGACGATAACCGTTGAAGTAATATATATATATTGGGGGTTCAGGCATTTCTATTTAAGTAAATGTTTCTTAAATTAGAGTATCATTAAGGTAGATTAGAACAGGTCTTTTTAAAAAGAAACAAAATGTTACGTTTTTTTTTTTTTGATGCGTAGTGTGGACAGATATTTATAAAATACATACTAAGGGCTGCATACCTGGTATGATTAAAGAAAAGCGAGTATTCGCCCCCCTTGCATCCGCCCTTGCTACCAGGCTGCCAACTCCTCAGCCACCTTATCTAAATAAATGAAAAGGTTATTTTTTTTCCTATCAATTTTTCTAAGATAATATTTACTCAATTTCAATTGAAAGTTAACAAAAATGGCCATCGATCGTTTAATTAATATTCTTAGTAAAAAAAAAAAAAATTTCTTTATCTAATCTAACAAAAAAAAAATTGTTATTCCCCAAGAAAGACATTTTAGTGATTCGTTGATATTCGTAGCGTTCGTTCCGCAAGATGCGTTCCTTTGCTTATTGTTTCAACAGCACAATTCGTCGATCAGCCTCTTCGTCGTCGTCGCCTCCTATTCTAACAACATTCCCGCAAGATGTTCCCTCATCATCTCCGCCCAATCCACCTCACAAAGGCTTAAAAGAGGTTCCCGTCGCCAAGGGATTGCCGTTTATCGGCACGATTCTTGACATTTTTATGGCCGGCTCTTGGCCTCATATTCATGAATATGTCGATCGGCGACATAAAGAATTGGGTCCGATTTTTCGTGAAAAATCGGTCCTGTGGAGGCGGTTTTCACTAAAAATCCCTCGCATCATCGGAAAGTTTATTCGCATGAAGGGAAGACACCGAGACATAGTCTTCCGCCGGCGTGGATGCAGTACAACAAAGTCAATAACAATCCAAGAGGCAACTTCTTCAGGTGTAAGTAAAAAAAATTATTATCTGCTCTGTTTGATTTTGGGTCCTGAAATTTTCAAAATGGGGAAGCGCAAAAAAATGAATTTGTCCATAGGAAAGCATCTCTCGCCATATGAAAAAATTAAAGCCAATTAAAATTAATTAAATTTTCAAATGAAAAATAATAAAAATTGTTATATAATTAAATTTTCATTATTTTTTTTTTTTCATTGGGGAGATCGGGTATGGGACGCGGATTGGAAGCTCCGCTATTAATTATAGATCCCTTTAAGATAAGAATGCTGTTTTTTAATAATTCATATTACGTATTTTAATTATTAATTAACAAGAATTATATATATCATGAATAACATATAGTGAGGTAAGAGTAGTAAAAATTTTAAAAAATAAAAACTTATTTTGGCTGAAGATGGTCTCATATGTAATCGGAACGTCAGCCATGGCTGGACAATAAAATCATAGCAATATCTTCTTTATTATTAATCTTATAAGCTGTCTTTGGTGAAGGGGTTAGCGGTATAACTCGTATACCAAAAGTCGCGGGTTCGGTCCCCAGGCA
>JAKCPI010001698.1:0-57722 GCA_023213315.1 Euborellia annulipes | reverse complement strand
GTTTTAGACCTAGATATATAAAACCAAATTAGCAGATTGGAGTTTATATTATAGGCTTATCGAAAACATATTTCAATTCCCCCAGTATATACAGATGTAATAATTAAATATACTTACCTGGAGGAAGCAATAAATACAGCAGCTAAGGTAGCGATACCTATGACAAAACCTTATTGTGGGAAAAGAACTCCAGTATGTTGGTGGAATCAGATTGTCAAAAGGCAATAGAACTAAGAAAGCAGGCCCATAGAAAATTACAAGGCAAACCCTAACCTCTTAGAATTATATAGAACTTAAAAAATCCCAGGCGGTGGCAAAACGTACAGTAAAAGGGGCCAAAAAGAGAATCATGCGGCAGAGTATATCTCTGCGATAAATCCAAGTACTCCATCTAAAAATGTATGGGAAAAAATTAAAAAAAATAAAAGGCTCAAATCATTTAATAAGTAAGGATCTACCAGAGAAGAACTATAGACGAATTTCTAGACAAACTAGTCCCTCCAGATGTCCCGTTAAAGGAATGCAGGTTTTTTCTTAAATGAAGAATCCCCCTGACTTATTAGACGATACCTTTTCAATTAATGAAATGGAAAAGGTCTTAATCTCATAACCTAGATACTGCCCCGGGAGTTGATAACATCTCTTATACGATGATTAGATACCTTCCTCTTAATGCCCTATCCTATTTACTAGATATATATAATGATATTCGATACACTCATTCTATGCCGACCTCTTGGAAAACCCAAATCATCCTACCTATCCTCAAACCTGGGAAATCTCGGTTAGCGGGTTCATCTTACAGACCTATTGCATTATCTTCATGCATCCTAAAGGTGTTTGAGAAACTAATCAAAAATAGGCTCAATAGCTATTTAGAAAACAACTTCAAGCTACCGCTGTACTCCTTTGGATTTCGATCACATCTTTCTACCATGGATAATTTAGCTATTCTCACAAATAATATACAAGAAGCCTTTGCCCGTAAAAAATACACCACCGCTGCTTTTATTGACATAGTAGGTGCATATGACAATGTCAATATTCACACTCTCTTCAGAAAGTTAATTGAAGTTGGAATTGGGCACACAACTTCCAAATTAATATTTACTCTCCTATACGAAAGAAATATAATGGTCAACATTAACAATAAAATCTATAATAGAACGGTTTATAAGGGGATCCTCCAGGGCTCCGCCCTTAGCCCTCTTCTATTCATTATATACACAGCCGATCTCTTACAGTGTTGTGCACCCAATTGCAAAGTCCTACAATATGCTGATGACTTAGTCATATATTCTGAATCTTCTAAGGTAGAACAAACTTTCACAATTTTAAATCCATCCATCCACAATCTAATACAATATTTAAATAGAAACAATTTAGATGTCTCCCCATCGAAATCTTCTGTCTGCATCTTCAGTAGGAGAAGAATTCCTCCTATTCAGACTATCCTATTAGGTGGCCAAGAGTTCCCTGTTAAAGGAGTCATCAAATACTTGGGCCTAGTATTAGACTCAAAGTTAAAGTGGAATCACCATATTCGCTACTTAACCAAAAACTGTGCACCTGTAATAAATCTTCTCAGAGTTTTGGCAAACTATAAATGGGGGGCACATCCCTATTCTCTCATAGTAGTATATAAAGCACTCTTGCGATCAAAACTAGAATATGGAAATTTTTTGTTTGGAACAGCCTCTTACACAACGCTTTTGGCCCTCGATAAAATACAATATAAAGCCATCAGAATATGTCTTGGTGCCCTTAATTCAACCCCAACAAATGCTCTGCTCATCGAAGCTAATGAGCCCCCATTGCATCTTAGAAGAAATTTTCTGGCCTCTAAGTTCCTTGTAAAAAGACGCTCAAAATTCTTTCATCCCACCGTAGACTCAGTTTCTTCATTAGAGCAAACCTATAATAACTCATCATACTGGAACCATTCAAATATTCCTATAATAGTGCTTGCTAATATGAAACTCCACCAATTAAATATCTCAATAGAAAAGTTCTCAATCTACCCTAACCTCCAAATTGACCTAGACATAATTAACACCCCAGTTAATATCAGAGAATCAGGACCCCATATAAAGCCAAATGAACACTTTGACGCTATAATCTACACGGATGGGTCAAAATTTGCTAATTTAACAGGGTGCTCTTTTTACAATAGTACTGAAGACTCCTTTCACCTGTTTAAACTCCCACAACAAATGTCAATCTATACTGCCGAATTAATAGCCATAAGAGAGGCCTTGATTTACACAAAGCTACATTGTATCAAAACGGTTAATATTATTTCGGACTCACAATCGGCTTTGGCTTCAATAAAGTCTATCAAAATATCCAATAAAATCAATAAAATCCACCTACAAATAGCCACCATACTAAAAGAAACACATGCAAGAGGACAGTACATCGTATTATCATGGATCAGAAGCCACTCCGGAAACCATGGAAACACAATCGCAGACTACCTTGCAAAAAGAGCAGCACACCGTGGCCCAATTCTCATAGAAGGAGTTCCATGGAGAGATCTGTTAAGCATCTTTAAGGCCCAACTAAATCAAGACTGGTCCCAATCATGGCAAAATAGCTCACAGTTCAAAGGTTCATCTTTAGCTAAACTTAAGAAATACCCTGCTCCACCATGGTTCAAACAAATGGCAAACCTTAGCCGAGAAGAGATCACTGTCATCAATAGAATAAGATTCAATCATACAGCATGCCAAGCCCACTTGTACAGATTCTCCATAGTCGCCACGCCATACTGCCTCTGCTCACAGACTCCAGCCACTCCAGAACATCTAATTCTGAAATGTCCTATTCTCACGACCCAGAGAAGAACCCTAATACAGACAATAGAGCCGCACTTCCGGGACCCTCCTTCACTTATTGAAATAGTAAAGAACCCACGTGAGACAATAGTGAAAGCCATCTGCCAATTCATCAAAACCTGCAATATACAGATCTAAATCCGCATCTGTCTTATAGCTATTTTCTTCGTATCCATGTACCACTTTGATAAAACTTTATTGGTAAAGTGTTGTTTTATAATGTTATTGTATAGTGTTATTTTACAATGTTGTTCTATAGTGTTGTCTTATAATGTTATTTTATAAATCTATTGTTTTAAAATGTTTTTGTAATAGGGAGTATATACATTTATATTTACTATACTTTTGTACATACTATATTTTTATAACGGAATTTATTTACAATGTAAAATTTTTGATATGGATTATTGTATATACATGTACATATATGGTAAGGTATGGCCTCGTAGTCAAACCTCAATAAAAAAAAAAAAAAAAAACTTTAGAGTAAATGTATAAAATAAAATCAAATCGACCTGGAACATATTGCTATAATAGAGTTATATATGAAATTTATTTTTTTGAATCGTTTTCAGAAAAAAAAATGAATTCTCTTGATTAAATTACCTAGTTGGAAATTAAATATTCTTCTGACTGATAGAAGAGGGAAAAAAATGGAGAAATAAATAATGAAATAATTCTAATTAAAAAAAATATATATCTGGTTACGCAATTACGTCATAAAATGTTAAAAAAAATATACCTAAATAAATTAATAGCTATATTTTCAATTTTGAAGGTTTTAAATGAAAATGACATAGCCTACATTGTGTTTTTGTTGGTATTTTGAAGCTATTCCTGGATATTTGGGTAGCGCTGATTCCAAAAATGTCATCAGTTTTGCTCCTTCACTTCTAGTTTTAGAGCTATAGAGAAAATTAAATTTCAATAGAAAATTTCTCTAAAGCTGTTCTTATTTTGAATTACCTAGAATTTTTAAAGGCATTAAATTAAATTATAGTGGTGCAAAACACGGCTAAAAGTTTAGAAAAATCGAATTTTTTTTCAATTTTTTTTTGACTATGGACACCCCTCATATAATTTTTTTCCATTCCTGAATATTAGTTATATTTAAGTATTATTATCCGAAATCTAAATTTATTGGTCATTTTGAGAAAAATAATCTTAAAAAAATTAACCAAACTGATAAATATATTTTTGTCTTTTAGCCATTTATACTTAGAAAAAATTAATAAATATTTAAAGTTTTTAGTGTAGTATCTAATTAAATTAACGAAATAAGTAGCTCCTTTCTTGAGAGTAAAAATAAAACCATGATTTTTTTTAAAATATTTGTTTTATTATTTTTACTCTCAATTACCATCTTGTAGGTCGTTCAAATAAAAAAGCTAGTTATTTGGTTAATTTAAATAAATATTTATAAATCTATTCTTATTTAATTGGAGAACAGATAGTCTATAATTTAAAAAAAATTATCACTCAAAGCGCGATGTGAGTATTGACTTTTAGAAATGGAATTATTGTATTGGCCCATTAACTCAAATAAGTGGAAGAATCAAATCTAAAAATAATTAGAAGTTTGAATAAGATTAAAAAATTTAAAATTGGCGATGTTTCAAAAAATATAATTTGACTAGTTGCCCAATTATATGATTCTTTTTTTTTCTTTTATTATATTATCTATTCGCTGAGTTAATGCAACTTGAATAATTCCATATTAAATGAAAGATTTACTTCATATGAGATGATGATGAGTGACGTCATTCTGAAATCTAGTGGAAGTGAGAGAGAGAGATATTCAAATGTTTAATAATTAATTGACTCGAAAGAAACGATCATCTGAATTATATATTATGTAAAATTTGATCTTTCCCTCTGACTTAAATCAAAAAAATTGTCAAAATATAAATTTCCAACTAATGCTTTTTCCTTTTGAATCAAAAAATATTCTCTTTTTTTTACTTTCTCTTACTACTAATATTTATATAGAAAGTATTGGTGGATTCATGACGAAAATTCGATGGATTTTGATGGAAATACATGTTTCCCCTGAATCCAAAAAAGTGAGTCCCCCAAAATGTTTATCTGTGTGTCTGTGAACAAAATATCTCAAGAATAAAAAGAGCTAGGAAGTTGAAATTTTATATTTAAGTCCCCGCCTGGGAAGTAACACGAAGCTTTTGAACAAAATCGGCCAAAAACTATTAGTACTTTACCGAAGTACTTTTTCAGTTTTGTCGAGTTCTTTAAAGCTTGCTCCAATGATTTTTTATTAAAATTCATATTTCAATATTTTTCTATGTTTTTAATTTTACATATATTTTATTGATAATATATCGGTGGAAATTGAGTATATTTCGACACAAAAATTTGGTGTGACAAGCACAGCAAACAACTTTCAAATACCGAAGGTAAGAGAAAGTTGTTTGCTGTGCTTCCAGTCACACCAGATTTTTAAATTTACTGTCAATTTTTCCACTAGGTCGTGCGGCTGCCGTGCCCCTGCCGTGCGATGCAGTCGGTCGTAATTTCTCAAACCGACTTGCTATTTAAATAGAATTTGAGAGGCCGTTTCAATTTCCACTAGACGGCACGGCCGTGCCGCTGCCGTGCCGTCTGCAGCTCTCCAATGCTATTTAAATAGCAAGTCCGTTTAAGCGATTACGGCCGACGTCAGCGGCACGGCAGCGACTCGACCTAGTGTAAAATGGCCTTAAATCTCTTGCATGTTTTTATTCTAATTCTACCCATTAGTCATATAAAGAGCCCTACTATATACTGTATATAAGTGCTAATTAAATCTCTTAACTGATTTGTTCTCTTTCCCTGGTCACGCAATCATCGTATTATTCTATGTAAATAAGGTGCAATATTATTTTTTCATCATTAATTTAATAATTTTCTTTCCTTTGCAATTATCTTAGAAAAAAAAGTTTGCTATTGAATTATTATTTGTATTGCAAATAGTTTCTCTCGACAGGAGGCTTTGTTTATGCCCCGCGATGAGGAAGAACGGAATTTTTCTAATAAAGAAATAAAACCCTATAATCTATTATTGATATTCGCCATAAATTAACTTAAAAGTTTTTGATATTTCTTGCTCTCATCATAACGGCAGAAACATACATATCCTCACGGACTGATCAGCACCTTATGACTGACGATATACGGATTAAATCCTTCTAGAAAAACCACACTTGACCGTGGCTCGCCCATGTTGCGCATGGCATGTCTACTTGGCAGTAGTGAGACCGCAAGAGTGACGGAGAAAAATTTCCCATTGTACATTCAATGGACTAGTTCACAGTTCACCGTCACTAAGATGAGTCATCTCAAATAGAGAGAGATAATTCTTTGCCATGGGGTGGATTTGAACTCGAGTTGTCTTCAACTCAGGATTATAAGCTTAACAGCTTTTCGCCTCCTATTGAGATTAAAGAATTTATTTTAATAGAATTTAAAAAAAAATAATTTTATGATTATTTACTACTAGTTGTTATTACACTTGGTTTATCTATTTTTTATAACTAAAGATATTTAATATTCCAAACAGCTTTGATCATATGAATTTGAAAAAAAAATAGTCTTCGTTTTCTTCTCTCTTTCGTATCTATAATATCAGAGAAGTTCAACTTCTCGAAGGGCTTACTAAGGATTTCTGATGACTAATTAAAGCTGAAGTGACATCCATCAGGATGCCAGGTCTAAGGGGTGAAGGGCGGAGAAGACGAGAGCCACTCTTCAGAATACAAAATGGGTCTCAGATAATGAGAAACTTCCCTTAAGTTAACCACTTGCTTTCTTTGACTTTCCCCCTCTCCCTGAGATTAGAGATTCAATTGATCACAACTTGAGAGAGAAAACTTATTTTTCAACCGAAAGTTCCGACTTAAAGAAATTCGATTGGATGGTCCTTTATAACATTAATAAATAACTTCTTTAGAAATCAATTGAACTGTCACATCAGATGTTTGAAAAGTTCTAACAAAAGAATTAGAAAAAAAAAAAACGAATGACAATCTTATTGGATTTTTTTTTTTTTTTTTGATTTTCGGTATCTGAAGCCTCCATATCGCCTGCTGAGAATCATAGTGGCGAAAGTCCGAAATTCAACAATTCGAGAAAAGGCGTTTGAAAGTTTTATAAACATTTAAATAGCCAGGCTACAAATGAATAGGCCAGAATCAATAGCAAAGAATGGAAATATATTTTGGCCACTAGGCTTATCTCAAAAATTGAATTTTCGGACACAATGATTCTCAGCAGGCGATATATAAGATATTAATTTTATTATAAGGACATCAGCCAAAAATAAATACTTTTGCGTATTATCTGTTTTATTTGTAGATATTTCGATTCCAATGGTATAGAATCATCCTCAGTACAATCAACAGATATATTGCAAATCGTTAACTCTTCCCATCCAATATGACAAAACAGCTGCGCATTCCATGAATACAATTTTCATACTATGATTATAGAGTACTAGTAGGGGAGAGGGGGGGACATTGGGACACGAGGCACATTGGGACATTCGAATTTTACCTCTACTAAATGTGCCCATTTTATTATAGAAAATGTTTTCTTAATAAAATGGGTACTTAATGCACCCTAACGGTCAAAGAGTACAACTAAAACTTTATATTTAGTAGAGCTAAAATTCGAATGTCCCAATGTGCCTCGTGTCCCAATGTCCCGCCCTCTCCCCTACTTTACTGATGCCCTTTTTCAATTTTTTTGGATTTTCTCAAAATTCGCACCAAAGATTTTGTACTTCATGGGAAGGATAGGAGAAAAGGTTGACATGGTAACAAAATATAAATATTTTCCATACTAATATATTTTACATCTTTAATTCTATTATATCGCCGGAAACTAAATATATGTCGACACTCTTACCTTCGGTAATCGAAATTTGAGTTCTGTGCTTGGCACACCAGATTTTTAGATTAAAATTCATATAAATCAATTATTATTTTTTAAAAAGTAGGCCTATATCAGTAATATTTTTGGAAATTTGTTTGAAGTACACTTTGCTGTAATTCAGTTTTTTATTTTACTCTGAAGAGTAACTCTCATGGGAATGATACTGAGGTGGGTTCCCGTTTCCTTCCTCAGGAGGAGGCATCTCAAATAGAGTTGGATAATTTATTGCCATGAGGTGGATTTGAACTCGAGTTGTATTCAAATCAGGATTATAAGCTTAACTGCTTTATCCCCTCGGCTAATCGCCTCCTCATTATCCCCTTATTTTTATTAATTTGACGAATATAATAAAAATAGAAAATATTTTTTTTTTTATTATTATATTTTTTGCTCGATTTAATTGTTTCGGAGAATAATGGGTGACATTGGTGCTATGAGAAACTAAATATATCTCGACAAAAATGGACAGTGCACAACTTTCTCTTACCGAAGGGTGAGAGAAAGTTGTGTGCTGTGCGCCAGTCACACCAGATTTTTAATTTTCAAATATTAATCGTTATAATGGGTGTTTCACTATAATAATAATTAATTATAGAGAGATAATATCTAAAAGTCATATCACGTTTCCTTTTGTGTTATTATTTTGAAATTTACTCTTTTTTAATGAATTCCAAATTAATGATAAAAAAAATCTAGATTTAAATCATTCTAAATTTCATTTTTTTTTTTTTTATATTACTATATTAAATGATATTTTATAAAGATAAAAATATTCATTAAACCAACTTGAAAAATAATTAAGTAAATTTATATAAAATATATTTACAATTACAGTATATTACAAAAGTTTTTATATTATCTCCCTTGGTTGGTTGGCTTTTCTCTTTCTCTCGAGTGTTTAGACTGGAATTGTTTCAAATGAATCCAAGATGGCTATCTATTTTAACTAATCATCTATGAAAAGTTAACTATAATGAAAAGTTTGTTATTTTTTTCTTTTTTCTTTTTTGGCCAAACAAAACTTGGGTGTCCCAGTTGTGGGAGAAGAGCCCCCGCAGCTCGTTACCCTCAATCTGAGAGGGACCAACCCTCATCCCAGTGCAGATTGCCCTGGGCAAAGTTGCGCCATTACCTTAATTAAATCCAGCCAAGTTCCCCGGAGGAGAGAGAGAGAGAGAGGGCGAAGAGAGAGTAAATGAGCCAATGGTAGAATAAACTTGGATAAAAATCAGCTGATTCGTTAGAATCAAATATTATTATCTAAATATATAAATTTTTTTCTACCTGGGATTAAAAAAATAATCTTTTGGAATAGAAAAATTTAATAAAATCATATATGGGTTTATATTAAATCCTCTTTACCTAGGAAAAATTTTATTAAAAAAATTTGATTATTTATTTTTTAATATCATTTCCACACATGGAATATTACTTTCCAGTAATTACTTGATATTTTCTAAAGCATTTTTTTATAACTCTGTCCAAAAACAAAATCATTATAATACTACCAGTAGATAATTAAAAAAACTAATTATTTATTTAACCACTTGGAATGCTGTTAAATAAAAATTAATATTTTTGTATACAAATTCAATGTGTCTAATTGACCCAAGCAAATATAATTAATTTCAAAACAGGGAGAGTGACCGAAACGTTTTATCTTATACAAATTGAGTGAACAAGATTCTCTAAGTTTGACTCATTTTCTTCCTCAGTGCATCGAGAGTGTTTGAGCTTCATAAAATTTAAACGATACTTATCGCTTGGCCCTCTCTCCCTCCCTGCAGAAGGCTTCCCGCCCCTCAAAAAATTGAGACAATATGGGGCCTTCCAGGCCTCCCGGAGAATGGCTGATCCCATGCCCCCCCCAGCCAAATTCTTAATTACGCCCATGCTGATTCAATAATTACAACGCAGAAATAGTAGCTGAAACTTTGTAATTTTTGCACTTTTTTTTTTTAATTTTATTTAAGATCTTTTTTGGCATCGAAGCCATTTAGACCGACTTTATTTATTTCAATTGAATTGGTAACCAAGCCACAAGCAGCCCCCGGGTTTGGCGTAGTAGGTAGCGCGCCTCCCTCCTATACCAAACGTCGCGGGTTCGGACCCAGGCAGTCCGATGATTTTATTTAAGCCATTTGGATACCAGATGGCTTAAATAGAAATGCCTGACCCCACAATAGATATTTTCTCTACAACGGTTATCGTCAAAGTCTTAAATGGCCTAAGTTGCCGAAAAGACTGTGTGAATGTGTGTGAGTGTGAGTGTGAATGAGAAAAAGTGTGAATGTTTCTAAAAAAAAAAAAAAAAAAAAGCCACAAGCACAAGAGGCAGAAACTTGAGCTATGGCCCAAGGCTAATTTGTATTATTAATCAACCATGATTAATGCCAACAATGTATTTTATTGCTAATTTGCCATCTTTGTTATAGAAATTGAGAAAATGAATTGAAATTCTCCAAAAATTCGTTTTTTTTTTGTTTCACATCCGAGTTTTTACTTTACTTTGTAATAAATTAACTGAAAATACGTGAACACCTCCAGGATTTAGGGATGAATAATATATTCGATGTCAACACCGATTTTTACGCATTCCTAATGGCAGAGATAAAATAAAAAGTTGGAACGGGGGACAAATGGATAGGATCATACTTTTGAATTACACATGTCAAGTACTGGATTTAGACAGTGTATTCGGTTGAGTTCTCAGCTAATGTACAGAAAATTAAGTAAAAAATTAAAACAATTGAAATTTATGCAAATTGATAGAATCCTCCAAATGTTCTAAATCCTCCCAATGAAATTCTAATTAAAACAAAACCCCCTTTTGAATAATAACCATTTGTGATCTAAGCAACTTATGTATGTATATTGATTACGCAAGAGAACATTGCCTTATCTAAATATCATTATCTAATTATGCTAATTATTTCCTAAATCGCTTTGCGATTAAAAAGACATTTTATAATTTATTTTAAACTTACTTAATTTTTTATTCCATTTAGTTTTAAGTAACTTTATTCAGAAAACCTGGTTATATAAAAAAACTCATATGTTTTATTTTTAAACTTTCTAATTAACTTACTTATACAAGCAAATAGTTCTTTTTTTTTGCAAGACTTTAAACGGTTAATTTTGTTAAATATTTATTTTTTTATAATGAAAATAGAAACTTTAGTAATTAAATTAATAAACGGATGGGTGGGCAAAGGAAATTAATGTAAAAAAAAACCAAACGTTAAAAAGTGCATAGTTCATTATTATATTTAGGTACTAATTTTTTATGTTTTAAAAATTAGCTTGAAAAAAGTTTACAGTAGGCAAGGCAAAATATAAATTTTTCTATCAGAATGTTATAAAGTTAACATTATATACAGCAGAGATGGTCGTATTGGTACTCTACTATCAGTAGGGTTCCAACGATTTTTATTAAAATTCAAAAATCAATTATTTTTTAGATGCTCTTTAAAATGTATATTCCCATTTTCCTCTCAAAATTGTTGGAAATACAATTTACTCTTGAACTTCATAGGAAAGATAGGAGAAATGGTTGCCATGGTAACATCTATTCTCCTGTTCACTCCTGTTACAAAGACCATATTTTTTAATACAAGTTTATTAAAAAATTCAATTAAAAAGTATGAAGAATATTAATTAATAATCATTAGGCATACAAATATTAACAATTAATTAATTAAATTTGTTAATATAGTCTTATAGTCAAAATACATTTTAGTAAAATTAAGTTTGAAGGAATTGAAAATCTGAAACTAAATAGGCCTATATCAAGGGCGGATACAAGGGGGGGGATTAAAGAAGGTAATTACCTCCTCCGAGATTTGAGAAAAATATTTTTTTTTGAACATTAAATTTTATTTTGAATATAAAATTTTAAAAATTAATACTTAAAAATTTGATTTGTATATATATTCTGGTAAACAAGTACAGAATGCACCTTTAAATTACTGAAAATAAGAAGAAACTGTGTGCTGCGCAGCAAAACCAGACCTTTTTTTGGGCCAAGTCCCTCCTTTTTAAGTTATTGTGCTCCCTAAATACAAATTTTGTAAAATATATAAAATATTTCAAATTCTAAATTGCCCCCTCCCCTGAATAAACAAATTTCCGCTCCCCCTTATTATTCATATTTTGTTTACAGTGGTCCAGCAAATATCTGTAGTTGCTTTTGAATTTGTAGCTGTGATGTGATTATATCTATAGTATTTTTATTTTATTTTATTTTATTTTATTATCTATTTATTTTCTTCCTGGCTGCATGTGACTATTGGTCATTATAGGTCTTCGGACCTTATGCACCCATTCCAAAAAAAAAAAAATAAATAAATAAAAGTATCGGGTTCTGGTCTTCTGAACCAAGGGCGCGGGTTAGCATCCTGTCTCCTGTGACGAAAATTTATTTCAATTGAAATAAATAGAGATGGGGTCTAAATCGACTCAGATGCTGTAAAAGACCTTAAATAAATAAAAAAAAAATCCGATTCCAAAAAAATGATAACTATTGAATTATTTATATTTATTTATTTTAAAAAAATTTATTTATTTTTCTCAATTCACTTTTCTCTGTCTGGAATAATATTTTGATATTAATATTAATGAATTTCTTCTAAAAACTCTTTAATTTCAAAGCGATAGGGGTGCGAATGATTCTCGGCTCATATGGCCCTATGTGCCATTTTAATTAAGCGCCTGAGAGGCCTCGGCCGGGGAATCCCCGAATGGACTATCGAACAGCTCGGTAGCTCAAGGCATGGTTTGCTTAATTGAAAACAAATGCTCTCGTTTTTTCTCTTTTTTTTTATTCAGTTCAATTGACTCGAGTTCAATTTAGAGAGAGATACGTACGACATCACCAAAACCACCACCATTTCTCCTAACACACAGTCATTCCTTTTCTTTAGAAAATTTAACCCTTTTTAAAAACCAAATTAACTTGTTACATTTAATTTGATTTGACTTTGAAAAGTGGATAATAACTGCTTAAGGTGCGCGTCTCGGGGTGCTAATTTTGGGAGATTCCAGCGGCCACAATTTTGAAGCTATCGACCTCAAATTTTTTTTTTAATTAAAGCTATTTAAAATATCTACAACTTATCGAAGCCCTTTTTTTGATTTTCGAAAAAATAATTTTTTTTTTTTTTAGATTAATCGCATTAAAGAAAAGGTATTTTTGAAAAATTCAGCTCTATATCTTATAGATAATTAAATTAGTAACCATTGTGTTAAAAAATAATTAATTTTTTGCCCTTAATTAGCTGGAATCTTTCAAATATATAATCCTTATATCCCTATGGGAAAAACTAACGCCATCTCTTGCCGCCTCGAGTAACTCGGTAGTCAATAGTGTTCTAACCGTTTTTCGTGACGCGCACCTTACAAAGATTCGTTGGCGCTGGTTTTAAATAGAATATTTGAGAATATTTTGTGAGATGCACAGTAACTAAGACCTTTGCATATTAATTATTTAAATTAACACAGTTAATTTTCTTACATACAAAATTATATTCTTATTATTATCATATGTAACCTAAACTTGTTTTCATTATTTTTTTCCTTTATCAGAATTTCTTTTAATTAAAAAATGTTTGCTCTTTTATAAGAGAGATTCATTTAGTTAATTTAAACTATTCTTTTTTTTAATTATTCATATAAATATAACACAATGAAATGAGAAAAAATAAAAAATAATTTATCTCGGGAAATCTTCCCTTAGATGTTTGTTACTTTCCTCTCCTATCATAAAAGTTTAAACGCTTCACTCTCTTGATAAAATTAAGCCTACTTTTTTATATTCATTTAATTTTTTATTTATTTAATATTATCTTTATTATTAAGTCATAGCTTATCTTTACATAAAAGAGTTTTCCCATTTAAACGAGGTTTTTTTTTAAGGAGGCAAAAAAGTAATTTTTTTTGACACAACTCCCTTTGCACAGGAAAAGAAACTTCTTTGGTGTGTGGCGTGAAAAGCCAGATCATGTGAAAAGGTGAAGAAAAAGAAAAAAAAAAAAAAGAAAATATCAAGTGTATTTGAAAAGGCATCTCGACTGTCAAAAGTCGAATCAGACGTGGAAGGGAGGAAAAAAAAATATCTCCCGTAATTTTTTATTTTTATTTTTACATGTTGATTTCAAAAAGTTGACTATACTTAAACAAAAAAGAAAATTTCAAGATTTAATAATTAAAAAAATAGCCACTATTCAACCTCGACAAAATTTTTTTCACAAACACTAATTAAAAATACCCGAGTGTCCCTCGAGCTTGGTGTAGTTGGTAGAGTGCCTACCTACTATAACGAACGTCGCGAGTTCGGACCCCAGTCCGATGATTTTATTTAAGCCTTTTGGATACCAAATTACAAATATTAACGACTCGCTTAGAGGCACCAGTCCTTGGTGGCTAGATCCAAACAAACACACTACCACTTTAAATACAATAACAACAAAACTAAACAAAAAGTCAAGAGGTCGGATCCCAGGCAGTCCGATGAATATTTATTTAAATCATTTGGAAACCAAATGGTATAAATAAATGTGTCCCCACATATATATCGTATTTAAATAATGAGTATTGTTAAAAGTCTGCTGAGAATCATAGTGGCGAAAGTTCGAAAAATTCAATTTTTCAGTTAAGCCTACCAAACGTTGTTAAAACTCTTTTGAGTGCCAAAGTGGCTAAAATATATTTCCATTCTTTGCTATTGATTCTGGCTTATTCAATTGTTGCCCGCTATTTAAATGTATATCTGACTTGTGCTGCACTCTTGTGGAAACTATAAATTATACTTATAATTCAAAAAATCTCCACAGGGTCGCAGCACTAATTAGCCTGAGATATCCTCTTAATTTATATGATAAATTACCAGAGAATATACCCGGAGATCAAAAACAGAGGTTTTTTTTTTTTTTTTTTTTTTGCGCCTACACACTCCTTTACTATTCTATTCTCCTTTTCACTCCTGTTACAAAGACCATATTTTTAATACAAGTTTATTAAAAAATGAAATTAAAAAATATGAAGAATATTAATTAATAATCATTATATAAATATTAACAATTAATTAATTAAATTTGTTATATATAGTCTTCATGGGCGTAGCCAGACATCTTGTTAGGGGGGCAACCCCTCGTTAGGGCAAGAGGGGGGGGTTGCGATTAATACATACATAGATTATTAATTATTTATTTAAATAAAAAAAAAAATTAAATTAATGTAGTGGATTGGGGCGTTAAAAAAATAATTCAAAATGGGAAAAATATATATTTGTTTTTTACTTTCTCTTACCTATGTATATATGTAATATATATATAGAGAGAGAAAGTATTGGATTCATGTCAAAAATTCGATGTCGAGATTTTGATGGATCTTCACGTTTTGAGGTCCCTTGAATCCAAAAAAGTGGTTTTCGCGACATGGTCTGTCTGTGTGTGTGTGTGTGTGTGTGTGTGTGTGTGTGTGTGTCTGTGTTCACTTTTAAGCATGAAGGAATTGAGCTATGAGGCTGAAATTTTATATTTAAGTTAAACACCCCCCGGGACCGGAAAAATAAGCTTTTAATCAAAATCGGCCAAAGAGTACTAGTACTTTACTGATGTACTTTTTCAGTTTTTTTTCGATTTTCTCAAAATTTGCTCCAACGATTTTTTTTAAAATTCAAAAATCAATTATTTTTTAGATGCTCTTTAAAATGTATATTCTCATTTTCTGATTGAAATCTTCTGAAGACCACTTTACTCTTGTATTTCATAGGAAAGATAGTAGAAATGGTTGCCATGGTAACAAAATATAAGTATTTTCCCATACTTATAAATTTTACATCTGAATTCAAATATTCCCTACTGCCGGGAACTAAATACATGTCGACACAAAAAATCTGGTGTGACAAGCACAGTACACAACTTTCGATTACCGAAGGTAAGAGAAAGTTGTGTGCTGTGCGCCAGTCACACCAGATTTTTTTTCTCAATTTTTAGGGCAAGCTAGGAGAGGGGGCAACGGCCCCCCCTGCCTCCCCCCTGGCTACGCCCATGATAGTCTTATAGTCAAAATACATTTAAAAATCCGTAATCCGTAATCATCTCAAAAATTTTATATTTTCTAAAGTAAAATTAAGTTTTATGGAATTGAAAATCTAAAACTAACAAAAGTTACACACTTGGTGTTAGATGAGAAATTTTGTTTTTCCTTTTTCTCTTTTATTCTTACTTTCAATTCTCACATTTCCATTTCAATTACCTGGAAAATCCTAGTACTAAACCACAATTTACTAAAGATAAAAAAATGAATTTTTTATTTGAGAATTATTTTTTTCATATACGGTACTTTAAATATGAAAAAACAATATTTTATTCTTATTAGATTTTCAAGTTTTATTTTCCTTTTATTTTACGTTAGATCATAATAAATTCATGTCTAGACGTTGAACTGAACAAAACACATTTGATATTTTATTAAAACAGCGTTGAATTTTAAAAATTCTAACTATTCTCAATTTTTTTTTTAACCTTCCATTTTATTTGCCAGTATTTGTTCTTGGGTTTTTGTTTTATTTTTTTAAGGTATTTTCTTGTTTTAATATTTTTTCATTTACGTCCTCCGGGCTTTTAATAAAAAAAAAATCCTTTATTATTTTTGTTTTATCAGAATTGTAAATATTTTCTTAATCTAATACATATATATGAGTGAATTTCAATTTATCAATATCTAAACTTATTGATGCGTCGCTTGCATTAAACCACTATTACTATCCCCCATTATCTGGCTTCCTTTGTACCAGCCTGTTGAGCCTTACGGAAGGGGGGAGGGGGGAGAAAGGAGTCCTTTCAATTTCTTATATAGGCCTATAATAAAAATATTTCAAATGATTGGGAATACTTTATATTTTAAATTTAAAGATACAAAAACAGGGTCTAAAATAATTAAAACACCTCATGCCCGAGTAAAAATGATTAAAAATGATCGAGAATAGTGGGGGCTGCCCTCGGGGCATGGCGTAGAGGTTAGCGTGCTAACCTCGTATACCAAACGTCGCGGGTTCGGACCCCAGGCAGTCCGATGGTTTTATTTAAGCCAATTGGATACCAAATGGCTTAAATAAGAATGCCTGGACCCCTATATGTATATTTATATAATAACGGTTATCGTCTAAAGTCTTAAATGGCCTGAGTTGCCGAAAAGACTGTGTGAATGTGTGTGTGAGTGTGAGTGTGAATGAGAAAAAAGTGTGAATGTTTAAAAAAAAAAAAAAAAAAAAAAGTGGGGGCAAATGCCTCCCCACCCCAAATGAGGCCAATGCACCTGGATATACACGCCTGCACCAGGGACACATACAGTAGATCGAAAGTGACCAGAAGAAAAATGTGTGTCCCTGGTGTGGGCGTGTATATCCCTGTGAGTCTCTAAAGAATCACTATGCAGACTATCTGCAGGCGTGTGGACCCCTTGATCATTTTTAATCATTTTTACTCAGGTGATAACAATTTTGTAGATAAACCTAGGGCCCTGAAGATACTTTCAATCTAAGACCAAAACTTCGTTCCTGGTTGAATTATATGACAGGCACATGCATCTATAATGGATCCAATTACTCAATTTCTAAGCAAGCACAATCATTTAATATCATTTATTTATTTTGTTTTGAATTGCATACTTGCGTCACTGACAAGAATGGGAAAGGGGAGAGGGAAAAAATACCTGGACCTTTGAGTTTCTACTCAGATAGCCATGCGGACCACATTTTAATCCACACCTTCTTTTGGATTTCTCATCCCAGGGTAGCATTTATATTCTCTACATATTACTTGTCAGAAAATTTTAAATAGACCTTTTGTTCAGCTGTTAAATTCTCTCTAATATTTGTTTCCATTTCTTTTTTTATAACAATATTTTCTTCTGTCACTAATCAATTAACAGCTCATTTGTATTTATTTATTTATTCAAATTCTTGGTTTTTAATTCTCATCTTAAAGTGATGTTTACAAATTCTAAATCTTTTCACAAGCACCAAGTCCCACGTCCAAATCATCTCTTGAAACGAAGCCAGAAGTCCTGCAAAGTTGTTTCGCTCTTGCACTTTGCTTTTCTTCTCTCTTATCTAATCCTCAAATGTTTTTCTAAAATTTCATCTCACCCACTTCTAAAATTAAAGCACTTTGGTGTGGAAGTTAACATCAACACTGGCACTTTGTTCGTTGACAAGATATAAACACACGGGGTTTAAATTTTCTGCTAGTCCATATCATATAACCAGGACGACTACGAAATTTAGGCCAATGGGTTTCTCTTAAAATGACAAAAATAATATAGTTATACTCTTATGCATTATACTGTATGTGCTGTATATTATTAAACAGGATATTATTAAATATGAGAGGGTAGATAAGTAAAATATTATAAAATAGGATAAGCCTCCATCTTTGCATTTTCCATTCCATTTATCTTGAGATTAATACACCTTTTTTTTTTTTTAGACTATATTACAGAACTTGATAATTCTGATTCTTAATTACCAGGGTTCTAACATTTTTTACTTTGTCTTGAAATATATATGAGAGAGAAAGTATTGCGATCATGTCAAAAATTCGATGTCGAGATTTTGATGCATATACATGTTTTGAGGTCCTCTGAGTCCAAAAAAGTGGGTACCGCAAATTGGTCTCTGTGTGTGTGTGTGTATGTGTGTCTGTCTAAACATTTTTAAGCATGAAGGAAATGAGCTACGAGGTTGAAATTTTATATTTGAGTTAGGGACCTCCCGAAGTCGTGAAAATAAACTTTTAAACAAAATCGGCCAAAAAGCACTCGTAATTTAAAACATTCAGCAGTCAGCCTCGCCCTCTTCTTATCAATCTAATGGTCCTCAAATAACTATAAAACATTTTTCAAAACTATTTTAATTACTTTCTCATAGTCTTATAATTTTTTGCGACAGTTTTCTGTCAAAAACAGCCTTTTTTATGGATTAATTACCTAAAAAATACTTTTCTCAAAATAAGAGATATTTTGCTCTCTTTTACTGAATTGAAGAACAGCTCAGATTGCTTCCTCCTATATGATTTTAACTAACAATTGTACACGATGCATAGTAGAACCAAAAAGCTTTTCCAGAGTATACTTTTCATCATTTGTATAGACAATATGTTAATTAGGACATTTATGAAATGATTAACCCGAGATTAATCAGAAATGTTCTTCTGTAAATACATAAAATTCAATACCTTATGGGCACATTCTAATACTCGATGACCGCTCTAGGCAGGTGAACGATACAAAATATATAGAAGTTATCTTTATAAAGAACGGATGAAATAAGCTTTAAATTAATCATATAATTCTCCTTATCTTAATATGAATTTTAAAAATAATAATTCAATTTTAGTTATTTGTTCTTTTTTCTAACATTAATAGATATAAAATAAAAATTAAATACACAAAATATACAAAGGTTAAAATATTATAGAAAGATATAGATAAAATTCTTTTTAAAAAGTATACATAAACAAAAATACAAAGTGTTAATAACCCTCTTCTATTAAGAGAAAATATTATATAATTACTATATTAGTAAAAAAAAATCTTATATATCTGTCTCATTGGAATTATTAAGAGGATCGAATTGAGATATATATAGCATTTCAAGGAATTTTCTTTGCCTCGTCGCTCTAATGTAGAATTTCAAAACCAATGTACATAGTGGCATGTTGCGAGTATAGAGGTTTTCTATTACTTCACATCGAGTATTTATGTTCTCTTGTACTGAATGTGGTGCCGAATCGTTTGTTCGGATGCGGGAATGACTGTTGGTAACTATACTGTATTTTATAGATGATATTTTTATAATCTTTCATTAGATGGGGCTCTTGTTGTGAGCCGACCAAGTTTAGGTTTTGCCTTCGATGATTGCTAGGGCATTGTATTTATGATGATATTTCTTTATGTCTCATTAGGGATAAATTTGGTTGTTATATATTTTCTATTTCCCATTACAACCTTTTCAAAGTTATCTTGAAATAGGAGCAGGTAATTCATGATGTAAAACTCTGAAAACAATTTTCTCCTCCATCAGGGGTTCCCCAGGGCTCCAATCTAAATTCCACTATTACTTACCACTTTAATAACGATGTTGTCACTTCATCTACAAATTCTCAATGTCTCCTATTTGCAGACGATATTAAAATATTTAGTATTATTAATGGCGATAGTGATTGTCTAGAATTATAGGAAGATATTAACAACCTTGTCTCCGTGGCACTTTCTAATAGGCTTGATTTGAATATATCTAAGTGTCAAACAATCTCATTTACCAGGAGAAGGGTGGGTATCTTCTTTGATTATGAGATCAATGGCTGTCCTCCTTAGGGTGAGCGAGGAGGGACTACCTTGGATTCAGAATTAAGATTCAGGAAACATTTTGAGGAACCCTCTTCTGAATTTTCTCAATTGAGTCATTAAATGCCTCGGAGTGACCACTCCAAATGAGACAACCATACTCAATAACACTCCTCACCAGGGACGTATACAGGGTTTTAAGTGCATCCTGGGCTTTAATATATAGAGAGAAACTCTTCTAATTAATCCAAGTCTCTTAAGACATGCATTTTTTGGTCACCTCAAAATGTTTCCTGAATCTCAATTCTGAATCAAGGTAGATTCCTAAGTCCCTCACCTCGCTCACCCTAAGGAGGGGACAGCCATTGATCTCATAATCAAAAGAGATACCCACCCTTCTCCTGGTAAATGAGATTGTTTGACACTTAGATATATTCAAATCAAGCCTATTAGAAGTGCACCACGAGACAAGGTTGTTAATATCTTCCTATAATTCTAGACAATCACTATCGCCATTAATAATCCTAAATATTTTAATATCGTCTGCAAATAGGAGACATTGAGAATTTGTAAGGCAAGTGACAACATCGTTGATAAAGATGGTAAATAGCAGTGGGCCCAGATTGGAGCCCTGAGGAACCCCTGATGGAGGAGAAAATTGTTTTTCAGAGAGGACCCCATCGTAGACTACTACCAACTTCCTATTTTCAAGATAGCTTTTGAAAAGGTTTAGCAGCGGAATAGAGAAGAATATATAACAACAAGGACCCCATCCCCTTAATGAGACATAAAAATATCATCTATAAAATACAATGCCTGGATTGCCAACAGTGTTACATCGGGCAAACTAAACGGTCGGCTCACAACAAGGACCCCATCCCCTTAATGAGACATAAAAATATCATCTATAAAATACAATGCCTGGATTGCCAACAGTGTTACATCGGGCAAACTAAACGGTCGGCTCACATTCGAGTACAAGAACATAAATACTCGGTTAGTAGTGGCAAAACCTCCACTGCTCTCGCACAACATGCCACTAATAACTGCCACCAGTTTGCCTTTGATGGTTTGAAAATTCTACATTATGAAGGCGACAGGCAAAAAAGAGAATTCCTTGAGAAATGCTATATATATCTCAATTCGACTCATGCTGTGAACCATCAGACAGATACTAAAGACCTTAATATGTATTATATAGCATTTCTCAAATAGAGGGGATGGTAACCCTTTTGTGATTTTTGTTTATGTATACAAAAAAATTTTATCTATATCTTTCTATAATTATTTTAACCTTTGTATATTTTGTGTATTTATTTTTATTTTTATATCTATTAATGTTAGAGAAAAAAATTTTCTTCTTAAAATTGAATTATATTTTAAAATTCATATTAGAACAAAATCAATAAGGAGGTGCCATCTAATGATTAATTTAAAAACTTATTTGTCCGTTCTTTTAATAGATTGCTCTATATAATTTTAATATCAATTCTGCTTTGGACACAGAGCGGTCATCAGCTTAGAGAAGGCACCTCACCACTATGTTTAACGCCCCTAAGGCATTTGATATTAATAGACAAAGCCCACCTACTATATCCTGTGAGTATTTTTTAAAAAATTTCAAAAAAACTGTATTATTTAATATTCATCTTTGTTTATATTTTTGTAAATTAAATTTTAAAGCGCGGCACTGAAGATGATGTGTGTCTTACGCATCGAAATATCTGCCAAATAAAAGGACGTCAGGTGGAGCTATAAAATTGCTGGTTATCATTCTCCAACCCCCTTACTCTACTCATCCCAGCCTATTATTCAATCTAAAATTAAATTTATTCGCCCATTGATTGTATCTAAACCTATGAAAATAGAGAATTTTAATATTGATTACATTTTCCCCCGAAACATTTGACATTCACAGAGAATCAAGGGTGTTTTATTTTTTTTTGGCTGAATGCACTTCAATATCCTTCCATATAGAGTATATATATACTGTATATATCGCCTGCTGAAAATCATAGTGGCGAAAGTCCGAAAATTCATTTTTCAAGTTTTTTTCTCCAAATGTTGAATTTCGGACTTTTCGCAACGATGATTCTTAGCAAGCGATATGTGTATATATATATAATAGCGGTGGTAGGGTTGCTTTCGGCAACCCTGTCCCGCTAGGCCCTGACAGGCTCGTCTCGGGATATGACTAACTTTGTAAGAGTTGTCCAGGTAAGTGTATTTTAATTAATTTTGCACCATAATATAAAAATATGAAATAAAAAAATCGAGGAGAAATTAAATTTTAGGGGGGTAGGGCCAAAAGAAGGTTCTGAGGTCTAGAATACCATTTTTCAATTATTTACAGTCTAGAGAAGCGTCATTTTAAATTTTATTAAAATTGGGAGAAAAATAATAAAAGAACATCTCTAATTTGATATAATGATAGTTAGGCTAAAACCACCCCCGGAAACCCATTTAAAAAAAACTCGATGAAACTCGGCCCAGTAGTTTCGGAGTCTATGCGTTATAAACAGACATACAAACTTTGTTTTTTATGTAATAGTATGGATATATGATACTTGAAAGGTAAGAAAATAAATAAACTCACCAGATGAGAATAACAAGAATTTCAGATTGTCAGCCCGAAGCGGAATGCCTGTGAATGATTTCAACTGGTTGATCCATCAGATAGATGGAGATCTGCGAGATTTTTTCCTTGAACTTTGCTCTCTATAATGATCTTATCGAGGGCAATTATGTGACCAATGAATGAGCAGGATTCGATTGCCTCCAGGCGTATTTTCATCCCCAGCTCCTCGAGGATAGAGCTATTGGTGCGATGGGCTGCCTAAGGAATCCTGAGCAGTCGTCTCCAGCATTACATTTAATGGTAGGAGGTCTTGGTTTTTTCTTAGAACCGTCCACGCCTCGGACCTATACAAAAAGATTTTTTTTTTAACATTCACACTCACACTCAGTCTTTTCGGCAACTTAGGCCATATAAGTCTTTGACGATAAACGTTATATATATGATATCTATTGAGGGTTCAGGCATTTATATTTAAGTCATCTGGTATCCAAATAGCTTAAATAAAATTATCGGACTGTCTGGGCGAATCCGAGACGTTTGGAATAGGAGGTAGGCACGCTACCTACTAAAAAAAAAAAAAAAAAAACAGTAGGAACATTTAATGGTACTTATTTGTTTTTTCAAATAGAAATTATAATAAAATTGAAAATATATATAATATTAATTAACGAAATTTGTATTTATAACCAGATTGTTAAGCACACGATCGAGAAATAAAGAATTGAATAATATTTACCTGGTATGAGAAGGAGATTGAGTTGTTTCTGCTCAAGCAATGGCAAGCGAGTCTCTGATCTCGCAGGAACTCTTTCAGTACTCTGGCTGGAGTGAAGAGGGGCCCGGAGATGCGGATCAAATGATTCTCCGCTACAAAAAATAATAATAAAAAATTATTAATAATTTGTAATACATATTTTTGTGAATCTTTTTAGTTTCATAAAATTCTCTCAAACAAAACATACAATATTGATATAAAATTTAAAATATTAATATTCATATGACTTGGTATGTTCGATTCTAATTATTCTGTGCCTGCCTGCCTGCCTATTGGATTAATAGAATATTAATTATACAGTATTTTATTCAAAAATGAATAGATCTCAAAAACTTTTAAACTATGAAATAATGTTATTTAAAAATTTTTTTTTTTTTTTAATAAAATATCAAAATTATCTAATTATATGTATTTTAAAATTAAAAAAAAAATAAAAAAAAATATAAATTTGTAAATATTTACATGACACTGAGAAGGTATAAAAGCCCTGGCCAACAATAAAATTTTGACCGCCGTTACTAGAGAACGCGTGGTTTGGGTGCTTTTCGAACTCCCAGAATCATTCTTAGTACCGGCGATGGGCAATTGCCTGCTTTCTCTGCGTGTGAGTTGATTTATTTGACATTCCTTTTTATCTATTTGATATTTTTGAAAAAAAATTTTCAATTTCTAAATTGAAATTTTGATCCATTTGCCTCCATTTGATTCTCATGCTATCTTGGCTTATTTTTTACTGCATTCATTCATTCATTATACTTGAGGCCTTTACTTCTTTTGTATAGACTAAATAAAAATAAATTTTGGATTAATAATTAATTTAGAAATAATTTCAAATGAAATGAATAATAATTTTTTTTTTCTTTTATTTTCCAGTCGTTGTTAAAAAGAGAGGAGTGCGTGCGCCTTAAGGGTATTTTAAAGGTAATTTATATTTATAGGTCTATTAATTAATAAATATTGCATTTCTAATTCTTTTTTTTCAATTAGCGTACACCTAATCCTTCCTTGGATGATGCCTCCGCTCCAAGGAAGAGAGTACGCTTTCTTTTAGAGGGGCGCGACTCGCCAACGTTTCCTGTAAGTAATAATAATTAACTTAATTTACTAGTAATTAATATTATATTGAATTTTCTCTATTAATTTTTTAGACCGATTCTGATCAACTTCTGGAATTTCATTTTTCTCAATTGAGAAGATGGAAGGCAATGGATAATCTTGTCTCAAATGAGGATCAACCGTCAGAGGGCTCCAACCTCGAGATGGAAGAGAATCGTTCGGGCCAAGAAACTATTCATTGCACCGGGTTGAGAAGATGGGGAGTGATGGATAACCTTGTCGTAAATGAGGATCAACCATTAGAGGGCTCCAACCTTGTAATGGAAGAGAATCGTTCATGCCAAGACATTCATCGTTATGGGAAACGGAAGGTGCCTCCCTCCTCTCCTCCTCGTCCCTTAAAGAAATTTAAGGGTCAGGATCTCTCCTTTTAACTCCATTCCTTCTCGGAGTTAAAATAGGCACCTGAGCTCAAAGCATCACCTTGCCTACTTCCATCTTTGGCGAGGAATATTCATTTGGGCTCATGGCGGTAAGTTTATTAATTTCTTCTTAATCTTTAAATTTTTTTCTAATAAGATTAATAATGTTTTTTTTTCTCTCTTCCTAATAGAGTCGTCCTTCCCTTGGATTGACACCTTGACGTTGGTGGGAAGGCTCTAGTAACTTCTTCTTCTTCTAATTCGTTCGTTCTACCTACTATGGATCGATTCGTTATACAGAAACATTTTTCTCTCATCCAAATAATTCAATTACAACAACAAAAAGTAAAAAATGATGAAGAAGAAGTGAAGCTAAGAACAATCCATAAATAATTATCGAAAAAGAAAAGCGAAAAACATTTCCTACATTAGAAAAAGAAAAGTAAAAAGTGAAAAAAAAAAAGAAATAGACATTTTGATTTGTAAAATATACGAAAAAAATGTAATTATTATTTGAAAAATAAAATAAATAGGCTTGTTTTATTTGAAATTAATTTTAAAAAATAACCAACAAAGTTTCAAAATTTTTCTACTCAATCTGGAAGGTCGTTTAATAAAAAAAAAAATCCAATTCTAATCTAATCTAATTTCCATTTTTTTTTATTATATTATGATAAATTACCCTATTTTAAAAAGTTTTTATTTTTGATATTTTTTCGAAAACCGACTAGTTTCTGAAATAATCAACGAAGGAAAAAACATTTTTCGTTAGAGATCGGTGGTGTGTCATGACAAAGTTTAAGTTTAATAACCGCCTGAAAGAGTGCATTGCAACCGAGGATCGTCATTTAATATGTTTTTAATACATTCCTTTTGGCAATAACATTTCCTGAGTTTCTCTATACATTGTATTTATTTTCAACCTTGTGCGATCCAAATTAAAAGGTTGTGAAAATTCTTACTAATTGGTTTGACCACCCTGTAGTCCCATTGTTTATATTATATTATTTAATAGAAGGCTATTATTATATTAAATATTTTTTTTTTTAGATTCACCGAAGAAATCATCTCTATCTCTAGAATCATCAACGTTCTCATCAACCTCATATAATCTTGATGAATTTCTCCATTTTTCGTTATATAAAATTATGGGAATAATTAAAATAATAACGAATTTTTAAACAAAACAAATAATGTACACTCTATTCAACACACCAAACTAACGCCGACCTGATGATGGTACATAGTGCCGAAATCGATTGTCGAGAGATTAAATAATTTTTAATTTAAAAATTCGTTATTATTTTAATTATTCCCATAACCTCATATAATTTAACCTAGGATATAACTCTATTAGATATAAGTTCCTCTCAAATAACATTTATATTTCGGAGAAAAAGAGATGCAAAATTAATAAAGTATTTTTTATAAGTGAAATTATTTTATTCTTACTTTATGGACTTTTGTTCTATATTCGCATAGATAAATAATAAGGTTATGGAGAAAGAAAAAACCAGCGGATGCTTTCCACGTTAAAATAATTTATTCGCAGATATTTCGGTAAGCCTAACGCAAACCATCCTCAGTGCTTCAAATTATATGATTGTGGAGCGTTTAATAAACTCATAAAATGCTTGAGAAGCCATTCTATATATGGAGGGGACAAAATCGTATGAAGCAAGTCACTGAGAGAAAAATAGCATCTATATACATAAGACACAATCGAATTTTTGTATGCTTTAAGATAATTTCTCACAGTGACCCACCAGGCGCGTGTACTTTCTAATATTAGTATACATTAGCATACAAAAATTCGATTGTGTCTTATGTATATAGATGCTATTTTTCTCTCAGTGACTTACTTCATACGATTTTGTCCCCTCCATATATAGAATGGCTTCTCAAGCATTTTATGAGTTTATTAAACGCTCCACAATCATATAATTTGAAGCACTGAGGATGGTTTGCGTTAGGCTTACTGAAATATCTGCGAATAAATTATTTTAACGTGGAAAGCATCCGCTGGTTTTTTTCTTTCTCCATAACCTTAATACTGTTGACCCAGCATACTTCGTTTCGTTTAGATAAATAATAAACTGACTTATCAAGAGTATGAAGTAAGAAGAAGATAATACGTTACGTTGGCTCTCGATAGTGATATCCCTGCTGAGCTTTACAATCCGTTCGTAGCGATCGTGTTTGTCGTCCAATTCTTGGGCTTATTTCTTAAAGGCTTGGAATACCGGATTTTGCGTCTCCAACGTAGAACTTATTTCTTTACATCTATCCAATGCATCGCCTGTTTCTTTGAATCTTTCGCCAGAACTAGATCCAGGGCTGGGTCCTCCACGATTTTTTTTCACTGAAAGATAAAATAGAATTAAAAGGGTTACGATTTAAATATGTGTTCAGAACTAGCGATCCAGACTCGCGTTACCCTCAGATTCTGAGTTTTAATGTATAGATCTCAGATATGTACCGTATAATAACAGCTTTTATTCAAAGATATAGACTTGATCTCTTCCAATTTTGATGTTAATGATAAAATCTATCCTAGCAGTGTAGCTGCTCTAGTCCCAGGAACCTTACCATCCGAGTATTATAAGAATACTGGCGGGCACAATTTCTTATCTGGTATCCAGTATTATTTTTATGGTAAATGTTCTACCGAATTGAAATCAATTATGCAAAATATACTGTACACGGAACACTCGGGAGGCATCGTCCCAGCATCCCTATGCTGTTCAGATCACGACTAATAGAACTAGTCAATTCCAAGTAATTGGAACAAGCTCCCTGCGTCTATCTTCCCCAAAACGTACAATCTTTCAAGTCTAATCTCAACAGGCATCTTCTCAGTTACCGCAGTTAAGTTTCCCTTTTGTGCTTCTCTTTTTTTTAACGATATTCCCTCCACTTACCTGGAATCTGTGTGATTAACCTAAGAATATATTCAAATATCAACTTTAAATGTTTATAATATATTAATTTTCACTTACTTTAATTGAAATATAAAAAATAAATCTCTTTCTAAATTTTGATGTTTTGACTCTCGGGAAGTTCGGTGAAAAGTTTTCATTTGTTGTTGCTAGCCAAGAGCTAATTGGCATCGAGGTGTTGTAAACTCGCGTGAAAATTTTGGCTAACTTCGACTTGTGCCAGGTAAGGGAGATCTGAAAAACAATAAAAATAATTAATTATAAAATATTCATATTATTCTTTTATCTGAATATTGAATGAATATACGTATCTACAATATATACATTTTTTATTGAACCCAAATAGCAAAGTTTTTTTACTAACTATTATATATATATAGACCTGAAGTAAATATTGATCTAAATGCCATGATCCAAGTTCCAAACCCGTGTGTATTAGTTCAGATCAATACCATAAAAATACGTGAGTTGTATGTGTATGTGCCCTGCACATAAAAAAAAATATATATATATGGGTGATTCTACGCTATTTGGATTTTTTGTGTCCAGAAACCAAATATACTCTGTTCAATTTAATATTCATGATTTCCTTAGTTGACATTATTTTCGTATCTGTAATGATAAAGGCCAGAAGATATTTTAATTTTTTTGAGTTTTATTAGCACCAGAAGAAATATGTTACCTGAAGAAAGACACTATTGGCAGAATTGTGAAAATTAAGCTAGGAAAGTGACATACAATTAACTATTTATAATGAAAGCTGAATTAATATTAAAAAAACATACATATTATATCTATAAGATATTAAGGAAACAAAATTTCGTCCCTACCCGTGGGCGGGTATTTTCCCTGACAGAGTTTTTTTTTATTCCATTTTTTGGCATCGAAGGCCATTTAGACCCCGTATCTATTTATTTCAATTGGATTGATAGCTAAATCCAATTGAAATAAATTTTTGTCGCATTAGACGGGATGCGAACCCTTGAATGTGCCTGAATAATGACAGCCAAACTAATGACAAAACCACACATTACGTTAAAAAAAAACAATACGCGTCTTTCTTGCCAAAGTTTCGACGTAATTCATGACATTTACATACAATAAACATTGCATTGTACATATGTAGAGTTACGTAACGATAAAATATAAAGAGATTTATTTACCAGAATAAATACTGCATCGACTGGCCCAAACACACTTTATGACAATTCAACAATAACTAAAGCTATATTATTTGAATTATGCTCAACGCCGTTAGCTTGCTTCTTACTTCAGACTGTACTATGCCTGTTATTCATGGCCATTGTTATCCTTTGGCAGTTTTTATGATAAATTTTTATCTTTTAATTTTTCCAGAATAGATGACATCATTTTTAGGTCACGTGAAAACAAGTATTTTTTTTTATAATAACAAATACTTTTAAAATGTATTTTCATTAATTATGTTTTGGGGTTTACTTATGTTTATAATTATGGTAAAAAATATTATGTCAAGTTAATAAATAAATGAATGTCGAACAAAACTAGTAAAAAAACTAGAAATGGGACACCCAGAATACTGACATTTATGACTATTTTCAACTATTAATTCCTAAAATGAAACAGTTATCGTGAATTGACTAAATGGCCCCAATAAAACACGATATTCTTTATTATTTAAGAATACAGTATCAATGATATAATTATTTTAACATATATTTTTTCCACTGACCAATAAAATTCAAATAGCGTAGAATCACCCATATATATATCTTATCTCAAAACTTTGAAAACGGCACTTAGATCATAATTTACTTCAGGTCTTCATATAGCTAATTGCGATGATTTAATTTAACTTTGGGAAAATTGCTATTTTCTAAAAAGATAAAATTACTCACCAAATGGTAAATGCAGCAGGCAACATTGAGTAAGCATATCGTTGTGACAAAGAGCGTTCTGATCAGGTTCTGAAATAAGAGAAAAAAAGTAATTAATATAGAGATACAATAGAATAATCATTTATAATTAAAATAGAATATTATATTATTTTAATATCAATATGAGAGGAAATTTAATAAGGAAAAATTTATAATATAGGGCCGGTATTTTAATGTAAAATTTAAAAATTCTATTCAATAGGGATAATATAAAGAGATGAAATATTTAATTACCTGAGGTACTGTATATATACAGCGAGTCAAAGTTGAAAGCTGGTTGTATAAATTCAATAATAAGAGAAGAAAAGGATTTGGCCAATGTAAAGTCCGATGAGATTTGTATATATATATATATATATATGATGTGATAAATGTCTTCTTTCCTTTCGGAGCTTCAATCAAATCAGTAGTCATTTCTAAAATTAAAAAGAAAAAATAGATTAATACAAATTATTATTAACTGACATAAATCTAAAAAATAAAGTTCTGGTTTTAAAAAATATATTACCTAATATTCATAAATGTATAGACCTATGCATTTATTAAATGTTTTGTTGTTGTCTTCTTAAGAGTTTGAAATCAGATCTGTATTGTCTTTCATATTAATATTCATATTGCTATATCTAAAATTAAAAAGAAAAATATTAAATTAAGTTATTTTATAATTAACATGTATTTATTATTTATTTAGGATCAATAAAGTTGATAAAAAAATGACATTTTGTGAAGTGGCTGTTGTATTTTAACAATCTGTTTGAGCAGGCAGCAAGGAAAAGGCCTCCTTATCTAATTAAAGCCAAAACTGTCTCAACTACTCCTTGGTTTCATTTCGTAGAGGCTTATTTCCTGGCTGCCTGCTCCATCACATATTGTTGATAATAAACTATGAGATAATTAGTTTACTCTACCCAAAATTTCCTCATCTAAATGTATATATACTCTGTCCCAAGAAATTAACAAACATATAGATAAAATAAAATAAGTAAATAAGTAATAAAAGTAAGAAAAATTTAGTGAAATTCCGAATATATTATTTTGATTTGTAAAGATAAATTAAGGTAAAATTACCTAATATAAGTATATGATTTCCATTCAAAGGAAAAAAACAAAATTGGTACTTGCCTTGATTTTATTTAAATTTTTATTGCCATCCTCTTTAACTTTTTTGTTTTTCTTATCTTCATTTTTTCATTAGACACACACATCAATTATACATCACACAATTTTTGGAATATTCTGATGATGTTTTGTTTTTCTCCTTCAGATTATCAAATCTTTGGAAATCACATCTGAAATTAATCTGAAAATATTATATATACCGTAAGTAATAAATACTAAGCATGAATTTATATAGGCCTAGCAAAAAAAAGTTGACAGCTAGATAATTCCATGGCAAGTTATAAAATTGTGACAAATGATTTGAGTTTTAAACGAATGAGAATGAATTCATTAAAAAAATACTATTATATTATAATCATAATATATAATATAATCTTTTTGGGCTGTTAATTATCTCAAGAAATTCGAAATTTAAAAAATTGCAATGAAAATAAAATAAAATTTAGATTTTTTGACCGAGTTGAACAAAATAATGAATGGATCAAATAAAATAAATAATTTAATAAATATTCAATTAAAAATAAGTTGAAAAGGAAGAGTTTAAAAGAATAATTAATAAAAATTGGTTAGAATAATGAATCATTGATAGACAAGTTCACTCACGAGTTTAGCCTAAATATATTATTTCAAATAATGAATTCATTGAAAATATTAATTCTGAACAAATTAAATAAATATAAATGAATCACTCACCTTGAAAAGTGTAAATAATTGAGATGAAATATAAAAAAATTCGACGTTGTATAATTACACCGGCACGAGCTGTCAAGGAAGGCGAGGCGAGGAAGCAAAGATGCGAAAAAGAGATGAGGCATTCGAACCAGAGAAGTGTCGCAGAACTCATCAAAACTTGATCTGAAAAAAGAAATTAAAATAATAATACTTCTCATTTCTTAAAATTATTTTATGATTTAAAAAAAAAAAAAATTTATTTAAAATTCTGTAAAACATCTAATATTTTTTTCAAAGTCAATATGGTTGAACTTCAGAATTAGAGTCAGATAATGTATGCTCCCTATTCCCTCTCCACTATCGGAAGCCTATTCTATAGTTCACCCCAGGGAGGTGGTTCACCCATTTCTTTAAACGGAAAATAGGGAGGGGAATAATAAAATTTATTTAAAAAATCGAAGTAATTAAGAGAAATAAATTATTATAAACTTTTTTATTTTGCAATTATATTAATCATTAAAAAGAGAAGAAATTATAAAAATTTTAATTTTCTTTAACAAAGGGAGGCAATTAGAGCAAGGTCGTATATAGAAATTTTTTTTTTTGGGGGGAGGGCCTGAACTCAAAAATCTTTTTTTTAAAGAAACTAAATTTTTTTCCGCTCTGCGAAAAAAAAATTTTGTTTTTACGGAACCATAGTTTTCCGCCCTTGCGGAATAACTTTTCCCCCGCAGGCCGTGAAAATCATTTTACCCTTTTTTTTTTTAGAGACACGAAATTTTTGCCGCCCAGCGGAACATTTTTTCTTTTGCGGAACCAAAGTTTTCCATCCTGCGGAAAAAATTTTTTAGCGGAACTATATTTTTTTCGCGCTGCAGGGCCAATCAACCATTTCGGGGGGGGGGGGGGCGAGCCCCGCTGATGTCTGTATATCCGAATATATGTATATGTATTTGGAAAATTTCGGGAGCCCGCTTATATATGCCCCTGATCTGGGCTATATTTATAAATTTATATGCTTTTATAAAAGATCATAGGCGTGCCAAGACAGTTGGGGGCCTGGGGCGTCACTAGAAGAGGGGGCCTATATACATTTTGTACCAGAGGTGTATATATTTTTTTTTTTTCGAAAGGAGGGGAGAGGGCGAATTTTTAAATATCCTCCTCCATACAGAAAAATATTTTTAAAATGCCATATATCTATCTCTGAACCCGAGGGCTCGGGGCCTCTCAAAGACAAATTTTCAATAAATTTTACTTTCTCTTACCTATATATCAATATATTTAAATATATAGAGAGAAAGTATTGGTTTCATGTCAAAAATTCGATGTAGAGATTTTGAAGGATATACAGGTTTTGATGTTTCTTGAATCCAAAAATTGGTTTTTGCAACATGGTCTACCTGTTTGTGTCTGTGAACAATAAAATCTCAATAATGAAAAGAGCTAGGAGGTTGACATTTTATATTTAAGTTTAGTATCTTCCTGGGACCTAAAACGAAGCTTTTGAACAAAATCGGCCAAAAAGTACTAGTACTTTATTGATTCACTTTTTCAGTTTTTTCCCGATTTTCTCAAAATTCGCTCCAACGATTTTGATTAAAATTCAAAAATCAATTATTTTTTAGATGCTCTTTCAAATGTATATTCTCATTTTTCCATTGAAATCTTTTGAAGACCACTTTACTCTTGTACTACATAGCAAAGATTGGAGAAATGGTTGCCATGGTAAAATATAAATATTTTCCCATGTTAGGAATACTACTGCTATTTTTTATTTCAAATGGAACAGAAAATCTTGATTCTTTTTATTTGTTTAAGCATTTGTTCAAAGCTGCCGCGTAGTGGTTCAAATCTACCCCGACATCGGGGCACATTTGAACAATTTGAGGCAGTTACAAAAATAATTTTTTTTTTTAATTAATTACTATTATTTTTTTTATTAGGGTTTTTGGAAATAATAGCTAAATGATGTTGGAATTCAAGAAAAAAATTGCATTAAAAACTAATATTAATAAAAAGTTTTTTATAAATTAAGTTTTTGTTCAAATGATCTCCAGTCTTCCCTATAGTAATTCTCTTTTGGGGGGAGGAGGGCGGGGTTAAAACCCTAAACCTCCCCCTGGTTGCGCCACTGACGCTGATGTATTATCATGTAATCTGACGACTACAATAAATATTATGCTGACTTTATAACTTTATTTATTTCTTTACACTGTCAATTTTCATCGTTCTCTTGTGTTGTTGATGAGCAGGCAGGTACTCGATTTGGAAGTTCGCAATTGTGTGTCACAGGACTGTAGACGGATCCTGACTCGCAGCTTCCAACTTTGAGTGTGCCATCCCTTAGGCACATGATGAACAGGTTACAGTTGCCAGGATAAGGATGCCGACTATGATCTCCAAATGGAAATTGGTTGTCCCGTGGACATACGAATCCTTGCACTTGCGTTGGACTGCTTGGCACCGAGACCACCACGGGCGCTAGCGAAGAACAATGTCGATTTCATCAAGATGTATATTATTAAAATAAAGTAAAACTATTGAATTTTCAGGTTCTGAACGAAATAGCACCAACCAGTAATATAGATAAGAGAGGTTAAATAGAGGTGCAAGCTGTGGCTGTAGATGTATGGAGGCAAGGGCGCCGGAACGAATTTGAATCAGGGGGGAGGGGGCAAAAAAATTTTTTTTTTTTTAAATTAAATAATTTAATGTGTTCAAATAGTATAAAACAAAAACAAATCTACTATAAAACCTTAAAAATTTTAAATAAAATCACAATTTTAATAAAATTAAAATTTAAAAAAATTTGCTAGTGATTTTATCAAAAATTTTTGGAAAAAATTTGAAAAAAAAAATGAATTTCTTACTCTTTTAATTTTTTTTTAATTTAGAAGATTTTATTTGTCAAAAGTAAAAATATATCATTTTTAAAAATAAATGAAATAAAAGAAGACATATTGCCCCCCTCTGCCCCCCCTATAGGATGCCAGTGGGGGCAACCCTTGCCCCCCCCCCCCAGTTCCGGCGCGTATGTATGGAGGCAGGAGCTGCCAAGAAAAAATGCTCTGAATGCTTTCACCAATCAGCTCGTTGGTTCAGAGCATTTTTTCTTGGCTGCCTGTGCCTCCACATCCGTATAAATGCTTCTTCAGTATTTTATTTTAAGAAATTTTACTTTAGTTTTCTTCTATTCACGTTTAATCTTGATTTTTTTCTTTGATTTAAGAGGACTGTTGTTATTTAGGGGTTTCTTCTTAAAAAGCCAATGGAAGTAAAAAAATTTAGAGTAAAATCAGAGCTCTCTTGAAAGGATGAGGTTTTGAGGCAACCGATTTAACAAATTAAACTAGCCGCGCCGCCCGCCTTCGGCGGGCTTCGCGTCTAGCCAGGAGGGCTACGCCCCCTGGACCCCCACCAGCTGGCTCGGGCCCGCCTGCGGCGGACCCTCGAATTATGAAAAGAAAATTATTATTACTACGTATTAGCCCTCGGGGCTTGGTGTAGAGGTTAGCGTGCTAACCTCGTATACCAAACGTCGCGGGTTCGGACCCCAGGCAGTCCGATGATTTTATTTAAGCCATCTGGATACCAGATGGCTTAAATAAAAATGCCTGGACCCTAATATATATAAATTCATAAATAACGGTTATCGTAAATGTCTTATATGGCCTGAGCTGCCGAAAAGACAGTGTGAATGTGTGTGTGATTGTGAGTGTGAATGAGAAAAAAGTGTGAATGTTTTTTTAATTGAAAAAAAAAAAAAAAATACTACGTATTCCAATCCAGTGCCTGCTTGAGGATTTGTTTGCATTCATAGAATACTTAAATATTCTCTATACATTTCCAATGGGAGATATCGTAACTTTAGGAATTATTAACTCAAAAAGTTATAGAAATTTCGGGACCTGAGTATTTTTCCGGGACTCTCCATAACGTCCTCTATAAGACTACAAAATTTCGTTTCAAAATTTCAACGGGAAGTTGGTCAAACAGAGCGTGACAGAAGGACAGACGGACACACCGCTATTATTATATATAGATTTTTTTTTCTAGCGTACTAGAATGCTTTATTTTGTTTTGTTTTATTAAAATAATGATAAACAAAAGAAAATTTCGAAATATTTAAGAATACTTTTTTTTTTGATACCCATATTAATTTTTTAGTTAAACTGTGAATTTTGAATTATAACCCTTCAGCTGAAATTCCTGAGATGGGTACTAAGCAAAATATACTGAGTTACTTAAATATTTTCACCACTTTTTCAATTAGTTGCGCTAGTTTAATAGCTAAAATAAATTTAGTGAAGGAAGTTTGGCTTACCATTTGGCTTGTTGTGAATAGGCCGGAAGCAGGACTGAAGCTCGGCATCGGAGGGCGTTCTGCACACTTTAGTTCGGTCGTCAAAAACAAGACCAGAGGCGCATCCATCGGCGACGGCAGTGCCATTGTCACACTTGACGAAAGATCCACAGCCTCGTGCTGGAGTAGCATAAAGCCCATAGAGCCGGGGACATTCACCCAAGCCTTTGGGTGTCTCTGTAAAAGAAGATCATCATTATCCAACCGAGCTTTGAAAATTTGATGCATTTCAACCTACGCAATTTGGGACGCTTTGTACAGTCAACCAAGTAGAGTAGTTTGCAACCTTCTTGTGGCTGGAAACCAAACCCGTCTTCGCATTGGCCCAGGTATGCCTGACCGTTCTGGCAAGTGAAGTAACGATCGCAGTATTTCTTGTGTACAAGCGAGTAGCTTCCTCCTAACTCACACCAGGGCCAATCTACAAAAAAAAAAAAATAATAAAATTACTAAAGGCTAAATGAATAACTATCGAGATCTATATATTAGAATATTCATTGAATACCTGGTTTCGGACTTGTACATTTCACACTATTTTGTGTGCATGTTTATTTGCTGATGGGCCAAACATCCTATGGCTCCTGGAAACCGAGTCCAAATCTCGACCCCCCCCCCCCCGAGATTTGAGAGAGGTAATTACCCCCTTTATCCCCTTCCCCATTTGTATCCGCCCTTGGCCCAGGATTTCCAACCTATCCGGGGCATCGGTGTGCTACCGTTTGCACCGAAACTCTCAACCAACACCAGCAACATTTTACTATATATGCAGTTGGTATTTATTTATCGAGATAATTGATGTGAGAAATCTTTAGAGAAAATTTTTCACTTGTCAGCCACCCTTGATAAATTTAATATTTTTTTTGATACTTAATTTTGTTTCTCTCAACTTGGATAATTTTACTCAAACCAGGAATAATCAAAATATTTTTTATTCCAAATCTACAGTACAGTCAAAACATACAGGACCTTGGCCATCAGAACAAATGGAGAAAAGATTATACAGTAAATAAAATTATACGGATTGGTTGTCCCCATTCAGAAAAAATTCTTCTCTAAAAGAAACTAGTGCTGTATTTTTTTGATTCCTACTTAAAATTTATATAGTTATAGAAATTTGAGAAATAGCAATACCAAAGATGTGAGCTCGGGTCCAAGTCAATTCGATAAAAACTAGAAAATATTTTTTTAAGATTTACACTCATCTCTTTAAAAAGAGATAAAATGAGATCTTATATTAAAAAAAAAAAAATTAAATTTGATTTGCCTTAAGTACCGATTCTGTTGTCCCATTGGTGATGCCGAGGTCGGTCCTCTTCAGCATGCGAGGTCCCAAGGGCAAAGCCGAATAAACAGCCTAAGAGCGCAGAGAGTAGCAGATTCATCTCTGAGCTCTAACGGCTCCCGAGGCTGTCTTAAGAGCTCTCTAATGACAGACAATTAATCCTTATCAAGAGCTATTAAAAAGAAATTTAGTGGGGGAAAAACATATCTTATCAAAGAAAAGAATCGCCTGTTCTTCTTCGCCTGATTATTCCCACGGTGCGGGGTCGGCGTCATTCATAGGTTTTTGCGACCGGGAAGGAATAGAACAGGCCGGTCCATCGCACGGTCTGACTCCTGTTGAAAATATAGAAGGAAGGGACAGACATGTAAAGAACAGAAGGACTGCCAGTCCCAGCTCGGGTAGCTCGTGGTCGCCATCCACGTACCCACAAGATGTGGGCCCCTGAGCATAAAAGAATAAATTTTTATAAGGAATCTAAAAAATACAGTACCAATTTTTTCGGAGTGAGGACTACCAATTCATATAATTTTATTTATATTCTCCAGTAGCGTAGAGAGGGGGAGCAAGGGGGGTCATCATGTCCCGGACGCTACTCCCAAAGGGGCGGCAAATGGTCCGCAAAACAAAAAATTGCTGGATAATTTTTATTATAATTGATTTCTGGAAAATATATTTTAAATTTAGTGCTAGTGTAATATAATAATTTTGTATATTTTACATATAATATTATATGGTTTTCGAATGGGGGGGGGGGGGGGCACTAAAAAGGTATTGTGCCCCGGGCTCGAGTTAAGCTCGCTACGCCACTGATATTCTCTTTTTCATAATTAATTATCTAAAATTAATATTATTATAATAAAAAATTAAATGGATTGTTTATTTTGAAAGTGGTGTAAGTTCATTTTTATTTTTAAATGAAAAACCTTAAGTCTTCCAAAGAATGGGCAACCAAAAGTTTAGCTTCTATGTAAACTGAAACTCTCTCCAAATGATGAAACTTTTCGGGTTTATTTCAATCCTCATTAAACTAAGAAATCGAAAAATACACATAGATAGGGTTACCATAATCTATTGAGGCCAGATCCGGACAGACGACTTCCGGGGGGTATGGAAAATTTTTGAAAATTTGGCACTGAAAAATATCAAACTTAGCTAGATTTATAAGCTTTTTAAATTAAAATAATAAGTAATATGGGGTTAATAAATTACAAATTTATCATAATTAAACGTTTTTAATACACTATCATTTTTTTTTTTTTTTATACATTCACTCTTTTTTTCTCATTCACACAGTCTTTTCGGCAACAAGACTTTGACGATAACCGTTAATTAGTAATATATCTTTTTGGGGATCCAGGCATTTCTTATTTAAGTCATTTGGTATCCATAGTGGCTTAAATAAAATCATCGGACTCCCTGGGGTCCGAACTCGCGACGTTCGGTATAGAAGGTAGGCACACTACCAACCAGACCAAGCCCCGTGGGCCACTATCATTTAAATCAGTGGTTTCCAAACGTTATGTTACCACGCCTCCCTTCCCCCCCCCCCCATTTTATAAAATAATACAGAAACAAAAATTTTTAATGCTAAAAAATATAAATTTATATAAAAAAATATTTTTTTTATTTATTCTTATTTATATTAAAACTAGCAATCATTTTGAAAATTGGTCCTGGTGGCCAATATTCGCGCCTCTCCTTAGACTAGTCCGCGCCTCCCTAGGGAGGCACGCCTCAGTTTGCAAAACGCTGGTATAAGGGTATTTTATGGCTGGTGGAATTTGTATCAGGAATGAAAGTTAGAAGAAAACGCAACCAGAATTTTTTCTCTAAAAATATATTTTAACAGCTGACGTTTCGGCCTTGGTAAAAGCCATCCTCGGATGAACACTAACAGCTCGGAGGATGGCTTTGACCAAAGCCGAAAAGTCAGCTGTTAAAATATATTTTTAGAGAAAAAATTCTGGCTTTGTTCTACTTTCTTCCTGAAGAAAAATATTTTTCTCAAATCTTATTTTCACGCCCTAGGAGGGTGCCCAACTTAAATATAAAATTTCAACCTCCTAGCTCAATTCCTTCATGCTTTAAATTGAACCCAAACAGACACACAGCAGAACATGTCGCGAAAACAACTTTTTTGTAATCAGGGAACCTCAAAACGTGTATATCCATCAAAGTCTCGACATCGAATTTTTGACATGAATCCAATACTTTCTCTCTATACACGTATATGTATATTAACTTATACATATAGGTAAGAGAAAGTAAAAATTCAAATTGAGATTAGTTCTATAATACAAAAAGATGCGGTAACTCAGCCCAGTAAAATTATAAGTGGACTAATCATATCTTACTTTTCCACCTAAATCCCTACAAAATTCTGCAAGAGATTCGATAAGTTCCTAAGTTACCCAGTGTTATTATTATCTGTTTATGAGAGTTTCGAAATTCTCAAAAATTAATTCCGCCCCAGTAATAAGAAATTTTAGAATTACATTAAAATGTTTCTATCCTACTTTAATAATTGATAAATATTGAATATAAATTTTAACTCAAAGGAAATGCACTTATTTTTTAGTAAAAGTATTAAAAAACATTAATATCTTTGTGCATTATAGGGGATGGGGCATTAACCCCCCTGGTTAATGCCTTCATACCTCCCCCCCCCCCTTAAGGAAATGCGAGCCTTCACCGCGAAATTACTCTCAAAATAATTTGAATACATTTATAAATAATTATTTTTTTTATTTTATTTTGAAATTATTTTATTTTAATTTTCAACCCTTAATCCACCCCTGAGTAAAAGTATATTAAAGAAATTTGATTAACAAAAATATAGGCCATATAGAAAGAATATAATGGTAAACAATGGTGACTTAAGAAAAGATAAAAAAAAATGCCCTCAGACTTGGTGTAGTTGGTAGCGTGCCTACCTTCTATACCGAACGTCGAGTGTTCGGACCTCTGGCAGTCCGAAATGGATACCAAATAGCTTAAATTGAAATGCCTGGACCCCCAATGTGTATATTATTAATTAATAACGGTTATCGTATAAAGTCTAATATGGCCTGAGTTGCCGCAAAGACTGTGTGAATGGGTGTGTGAATGTTGAGTGTGAATGAGAAAAAGTGTGTGTTTAAAAAAAAAATAAATAAATAAAAATAAAAAACTAATTTTTTTTTTCAATGACACCAACACTCCCCCTCTTTCAACAGCTTATATTCACCCTCTACCCTTAGTGAAATATAAAATAAATTAATTTCATATTCAAAAGAATCGTTTTTCGCAGTCAAATTATTTGTTTCTATCATTTTTTTTTTTTCAACGATAAAATGCTTAATAATTACCTTTAATAAGACACTCAAGAGGGTGTGCTGGTTGACGGTGTGGTCAGGGTGGGTTACACTATATTAATTATTCACTTTGATTCACTTAAAACACAACTTAAACGGAGAGCAAGGAGCTCCGCGCCTGCCTGCAGGCCACGCTCTCGACTCGACTGAACGGGAGATTCGTCTCTTTCTTTCTATAGGAATAAAATAGATGAAAATAACAATTCCCTTTTTATTAAAAAGAAAAAAAAAACCTTTTACTCTAATCTAACTATATTTAGAGCTGGAAAAAAATGTCAACAAGTGATTTGGAATATTCCAATGCCTTTCTTAAATAATCAACCCTTCATCCTAGGGGGGATAATAATAATCAACGCTATTTTTTGAATGTTTTCTATTTATTTGGCTTCGATTTAGCTAAAATAAACTTAAAAAACATTTTTTCAATTTTTCAACCCCTTATCAAATCTTAATAAATAAAATAATTAACAATGCTATCGCCTTCGGCGAGCTTCGCGTCTAGTCAGAAAAAAATTAAAACGCTGAAAAACTTGCCTGGATCCGCCTTTGGGTTTTACACATAACATTAGTATAATTTTCTAGAATGAGTCTTACTTTAGGCCAGTGGTTTCCAAACTTTATGTTACAACGCCTCCCTTAAAAATATTTAATCGTATGACGTCCCCTCCCCCACATATTTAATACAAAAACAAAAATTTTTAATACTATAAAAGTTGGATTGCCTATCTTCCAGGAACCAAAAAAATAATGAATGCACTAAGAATTCAAAACATTTTCCGTAGAGCCTTAGAAAATTTTTCGAAAGTTTTTTAATTAAAAAATTAAATTGATATATTAATATTATTATTACAGTATAATAATCTGTAATTAGATATATAAAGGCCCTATGAATTGAGATACTTATCTGAATATGGGCTGGTTGATCTGTAAGTCTATTTAAAAAGAAATGAAGTACTCGACACAGTTTAGAAGATGAACGAGTTTATTTTCACGAACGGTTGGCACAAAACGCGTTGGTGTAGGGAAGCCGAGGCCTGTCATGTCCCCAAAGAGCGGCAAGGATGCTGACAAGATGTTGGTCCAGAGGTTGGGTAGCCAACCATTGCGCTTTATCCAAGTCGGAGAGAGATTCCAACGTGGGCAGCACGCCAATTACCTCGGGCTTTTCGTCGACAGCACGCATAAGACATAAATTCGAAGGAGAAAGTACAATGAGCACAGGACGGCCTCCTATATGTAAAGCAGAAGCCGGTAATGCTATACAACAGGTGCGTCGTTGTAGTAATGCTTCAAGAACGGAATTGTCTTCGGAAGAAAGGGAAAATACACCCAAACCCAATGAACTCTGAAATAAAAAATAGGAGGAAATATATGAAAGTAACGCTGGGATGTATTGAGTGGCAGTGGCGTAGCTAGGCGTGGGCGAAGTGGACCCTCGCACACGGGCGGCAAAATTTGTAAAAAAAAAAAACTGCTTATTATATACCTAAATTTTTTTTTAATAGAAAAGTATTTGATGTTGAAAAGGTATAGGTAATCAGAAGTCCACCGGCGTGTTAGGGTATTTCTCAGTGGGGTGGGTGAAGGGAAGCGGACGACAAGAGTCCACTGCCTAGGGGCGGCACCTGCTAATTTCATTTTGTTTATGTGAACCACTTTTCCTATTTTGCCGCCCCCTGATATCTGCCGCCCGGGGCACATGCCCCCCACCGGCCCCCACCCCCTAGATCCGGCCCTGCAAGACTATATATGATAACCGTTATTTTTTAATATAGGTATATATTTGGGGTCGAGACATTCTTATTTGGCTTAAATAAAATCACCGGACTGCCTGGGATCCGAATCTCTATATAATAAATGTAAAAAAAAATTATTTTATTACAACTCTTCACTCAAAAAAAATTTTTTCTCTACCTATATAAATAAAAAATATTTTTTTTCTTATTTTTTCATAAAAAAATCAACATTTTCATTGAAACAATATATGACAATCTTTTTTATCCATTAACGACTTACCTAAAAATATTTTTCGAAAAAAACTAATTTATAATGATTTTTATTTATTTATAGATTTTCTCCCCAAATGACATCTCATTTATCTGATCTGATTACTTCGATCTACATTAAAATTTCGAAAACGAAATCCCCCGATGCTCTCACTAAATATCATATCAAAAAAATGAAAATTCTCTGCATTGACCACTCTTTCAAACTATATTTAGATTTAATACTTTTATTTAAATAAAATATTTTGATTTTTTCCATGATTTTTGAAAAAACAATTTTCGATTTATTATCGATTTTTTTATTTATTCAATTTTTTTCACCAAACACCTATTATTGATCTGATTATTCTCTCAATTATAAAAATTTACCACTAAAAAAAAAAAACTTTAACTCATCTTTAACCCAATATTAAAAAAAAATTTTCCCCTACCCCCAAATTAAAAATATAAACAATTAAAATTGTTTACAGCTATTCAGATAAGATTAGTTTAAAAAATGATTTGAATCCTAATTTACGAATTAAGAGTATATTGATTAAATAAATAAATATTTCTTCTTCTTCTTCTTCTTCTTCTATCCTCGCCCTTATTATCCCGCGGTGCGTGGTCGGCGGAAATAAATTAATATTTATTAAAAGGATAGCCTATATAGTATTTTTTTAAAATAATATTATTATAATTTAAATTATCAAAAAAAAAAAAAAAAAAATTAAAATTTACCCAAATAAAACGATCAATTGCATAAGACATCTTGAAATTATCCAGGATAAACAAATCAATTTTCAATTTAAATAACATTTGATTTTAGGTTAATTTCATTATTATTTATTTATATAATCTAATTAAAGGCCAACAGAGATCCCAACTTTTTTTCTAATAAATGGATTATCACCTCATTGTTTCAAAAGTATTTAGTTAAAAAAAAAAGTTACTAACTTTAATAATTTTTATTTTATTGCTTTTTTAATTACTAGCCGCGACGCCCGCCTTCGGTGGGCTTCGCCTCCCTGGACCCCCCTCCAGTTGGCTCGGGCCTGCTGCGGACCCTCGCCTTTTCTTAATTATGATTTTTTTAGCCATTTGGATACCAAATGGTAAATAAGAAAGCCTGGACCCCCAATTGATATATTTACAAATAACGGGTATCTTTTAAAGTCTTAAATGGCCTAAGTTGCCGTAAAGACTGTGTGAATGTGAGTGTGAGTGGGAAAAAAGTGTGTTAAAAAAAAAAGTCGATTCACACACATCAGTCTAGTCACATCTCCGTTCCGTCAGTTCGGATTAGTATCCGTCACAAACTAATATATGTTTTATTTTTGATGTTTCTTGGTGATATGTTTGTTTTTTTGTTTAGTTTTTTCAAATAAATGTTGAATTGTACGAATTATAAACTGATGCTTCCGACTTATTTTGTGTGATGTGTTGCTTGGTGATAATGTTTGTTTGTTTTTGTTTAGTTTTTTCAAATAAATGTTGAATTATAAACTATGCTTCTGACTTATTCTTGGATATCGAGTGCGAACGAACATCATTTTCCGACTCCACTGGGGGGGTAAATTTACCCCCTGGCTCAACACGAGCAGCTGCAATACTACTAAACCCACAAATAATATCTTTAATGAAATTTAGTGGGGCTGTCCATACAGAGCCGTCACAATCAGAACCGTCCGTCACCTTTTCGGCAACTCACCAAAATGAATTTCTTCTCAACGATATTTTTCTGTTTTGACGGACGAGTTTTATCATTGTTTTGAAAAAAATATCTGGTGTGACTGGTCGCACAGCACACAACTTACTCTTACCTTCGGTATTCGAAAGTTGTGTTCTATGCTTGTCACACCAGTTCTCCTATCTTTCCTGTGAATTGCGAGAATCTTCTTCTTCTTTCTTTGCCGTTATTATTCCCGCATTGTGGGGTCGGCGGAATGGGTTTTTTGCGACCGGAAGAAATAGAACAGGCCGGCCCGACGCACGGCCTGTTGAAAAAATAGAAGGGACTGACATGTAAAGAATAGAAGGACTGCCAGTCCCAGCTCGGGTAGCTCGTGGTCGCCATTCACGTACCCACAAGTTGTGGGCCCCTGAGCAATTATGAATTACGAGAATAAAGTGTGCTTAACAAGATTTTAAGGGCAAAATGAGAATATACATTTTAAAGAGCATCTAAAAAATAATTGATTTATGAATTTTAATCAAAATCGTTGGAGCAAATTTTGAGGAAATCGAAAAAAATTGAAAAAGTACATCAGTAAAGTACTAATATTTTTATATCGATTTTGTTTAAAAGTTTATTTTCGCGCCCTAGGGGGGTGCCTAACTTGAATATAAAATTTCAACCTCCAAGCTGCTCCAAGCTCAATTCCTTCATGCTTTAAATTGAACCCAGACGGACAGACAGATAGACCATGTCGCGAAAACCACTTTTTTGGATTCAGTGGACCTCAAAACGTGAAGATCCATCAAAATCTCGAATTTTTGACATGAATCTAATACTTTCTCTCTATATTATATAGCCTATATATATATATTAACATATACATAAGGTAAGAGAAAGTATAAATTATTCATCTATAGGAAATTTAAAGGAAATTACAATACTTTCTCTTTATATTCTATACGAGAAAGTAAAAATGATAGGAAAAATTTCAAAGACATTCTAAAAATATTTAAATATTCGTATATTTTGAAATAAAAATACATACAACACAATATTAAATACTTTCACGTTTTACGATTATTGAGAAAAATATAAAAATTACTTTTATTTTTTTGTTTTTTTAGATTTTTTTTTTTTAGTTTTTGAATTTTTTTCTTTTTACCCTAAATATAAAAAAAATTAAACAAATACATATATGTATTATGAAGCTTTTTTTTCCTTCTCATTGCGTTACATAAATTTTCAAAAAATAAATAGTAGCCCTTGTAATATTTTTTTTTTTTTTTTTCTGATAAAAATTCTGCCAAAAATTTTTAAAGGAGACAATTAATTTGGACAATCCTGGTTTCTTTTGATTTTTTTTTCTTTTGTATACTTGGGTAATAGTTTCAGACATTTGCTATCTCTCTCTGTGTTATGAATTTCAAAATTTAAAAAAAAATGGAAGTAGAAAAGAATAATTTATGAGATTATAGAGGCCAAGTGCTAGAAATGTTACATTTCTTTGTTGTAACGGACTCTAATCCTCCATTTGTAATGTTAGAAAGAACATTGATCGTTATACAATAGTAATATCAAATCAAATTATAATAAGAACAGGAAATTAAAGAAAAGATACAATCTATAATTTATTATAAAATGAATTCAATTCTTAACTTAGTGCGTATCCAGGTGGGGACCAGAAGGGCAGCTTGAAACTTGAAATAAAAATAACAAAACAAAATATAAATAAAAAACTGAAAAATTCACATCATCTGTGAGAAGATAAAAAAAAAAAACTACGAGTGACGAGATCCCCTATCTCCAGTTAGGTTGTGGCATTTAATAAAATAATAAAATGGATTGTAGATAGAATGAGGAATTAAAGTGCAGCTAAGCGTAATTTCATTTATTTCCCCCCTCAGAGCGCGTTTCGGTCCTGTTTAGGACCTTCTTCAGCACTAGGGGTGTAATTATCAATATGAATTTTAACATCACTAAGCCGAACTCGGTGTGAGTAGTCACATAAAATTTGCGGACTTCGCATTATAAATGCATTTCACCTACTACTTTATATAAAAAAAATATACATGTATTTAAAGCATAAAAAAAAGAAAAAAAAACGATCAATTGTAAAAGTGAAATGTTGAAATTCATATTGATAATGACACCCCTAGTGCTCTGAAGATGGTCCTATACAGGACCGAAACGTCAGCTCTGAGGGAGAAATAAATGAAATTACGCTTATCTGCGCTCTCTTTAATTTTCATTCTACCTACAAACAATCAGCTATAAAAAAAACTTCAAATAAATAAAAGGCATATTAGAAAACTTTTCTAATATCCCTTTTATTTATTTGTCCTCCGTACCGTTTTGAGCTAGATACGCCCTTGATTGCACATGTATTAAAAATAAATAAAATTTTATGTTGATAAGGATACACTGTAAAAAAAAAGTTTTGGTGATTTTACAATTTTTGTGTAGGAAGCAAATTGCATAAACAAAAACATACTAAATTTAGTAAGTCTTTGCAAAAACCGTTTACAAATGTATTTTAATTTTCGAAAAATTTAACATTTTCGAAAGTTTTAAACATTAGAGTGAAAATGTTTTGTAATTTTAGAAAGCAATTTGGCATGAGCCAGAAAAAAAGTGTCCCTAGATGGATTTGAACTCGAGCTCTTGGTTTCTTCCTTTCATATATAAACTTGTAGGACGCCTTTACCATCTCGACTACTTACTTTGTTAAGATCATACTTTTTTAAGCTACTTAATTTGACGTGGTTTTATTAAACCCAAACTGCTTTCTAAAATTACAACACAATTTTTAACGAAAATTACTATACAATGTATGTGTAAAATTATAATACATACCCTCTCTATTTTCGAAGAAAATTGTAAATTTAGAATGTTTTTTTGTTGTAAAAAAATATTTGAACGTGTAAATTTGTAAATTTAATAGACAAATGCATTGTAGTAATCGAAATTTGTAAATTTAGTTTTACAAAATACACTAAAATTAAGATATTTTTTTACAGTGTAGATTAACGAGCTAAATTAAGAAATTTTGTTAATCCAACAATGACCACAACAAAAAGAAAAGTTAAGAGAAGGATGTGTAAAACTGCAACAATTTTAGCACTCGGCAATTATAACTCTTTGAAATTAAAATTTAAAAAAGAAATTTCTTAATTTACTTCACTTTCATAGGAAGCTCGAACAATTGCCGCTCTCTCTAGCTTCATTGTATAAATTAATATCCTTAAACTAAATTTTTTTTCATATACCCGTTTTTAAAATAATGTTGAAAATTATTTAGTAGTTTACTACTAAATATATTCTCGCCGGATATGTTTTTTTTTTCTAATTCCAAATACATACTATTGAATATTTAAGTATACAATAGAGATACTAAATCTACAATCGTTGTTGAATTATAATCAAGAATCAGGCGAATTAAAAGTTTTATATATATAATATAATATATAAATATTCGTTCTACACAATTTATAAAAGAGAAGACAAAGACAAAGATGCTTCTAAATTCGAACATATATATATATAGCATATATATTATAAAATTTTATTTCCATAACAAATAAATTAAAAAAATATTAATGAATATAAAGGAAATGTAAATGAATATAATGTACATTTTAGATGGAATTTTCGATTATATTATTAAATTAAGGATGTAAAGAGAAGAGAAATTTCTTTCTCTGTTTCTTTTCTCTCTTTTTTTTTCCTTTTTTGTTAATGAAAAAGATTGCAAATTTTATTTTTAAAATTTCTTTGGTTAATCAATGAAAAATGTTAATATTTAATTTATAGAATTCATCAATTATTATTTTTTTTTAATTGATAGGTGCTTTTATTAAAAAATGATTTATGTTAAATAATCTTTATATATATATTTTTTTTAAATCATTGTCGATATTTACAAATTACTAAAACAACATCTTGTATGATAAGAAAAATTCAACTTAATTTTCTCTTATTTAGAAAGTAATTTTTTGAGTAGTCACCCCAAAATGTTGTCTACGATATTGCTACCCATCAGATGAAATGATTGAATCAGATGATATTGGTACTGTAGATTACAAATTGGTTTTTCAACTAAAAAAACTTTTATTCTAGCATAAGTGCAATTGGATATTTAAGAAATGGATTCCATAAGTATAAGTGCTCATAGAAACCTGAGGTTTTGCCATAGGCGTTTCTAAATTCCCCCATTTTTTATAATGAGCTATATATATAATATAAAAAAGCTAATTTTAAAATATTAATGTTTGTCTATTATAAAATTATGACTTTTTAAAGTAAATCGGGGCTAGTGAAGAATTTAAGTGATATAATGCAGTCAATAATATTTATTATAATAATCTCTATTATTTATTTTTTAATAAAAATTCTTTATGAACGTTTCCTCAAGAATCTACAATGTCCTCTTCAGCCTTTAAAGCTAGAAATAATAATAAATTAGTGGTGTTTCTCAAGGAGATGAATCGATTAAAAGAAAAAAAAATGATAAATTTTCACTTGATGATAAATTTTCATCAGTTTATGCGTTGCAAATTTAATTCTAAATATTTCGACACTCCATTCATCCATCCATATCTCGTTACAATTTCAATTGCTACATAAATCCTATGGTCTTTTTTGTCTGTTCTAATGGTGCGAGACTAGCTTGGTGAAAGAGGAGAAATTCAATCAGCACCAAGGTCTCCGAAATATTTTGGAATAAATTTGTCAGCACCTATAAGTAACACATATAACTAAAAGTTTAATATTTTTTCTTCTTTTAATAAATATTTCTAGCTTGAAAGGCTGAAGATAGGGAAAGATTCTTAGCTAAAACATTCAGAGCATCCGTTTTATTAATAAGAATATTTTAAGCAAATTAAAATATTATATATATATATATATATATATTAGTTACTTTTGGTATGGATGCTTAGTATTATTTATTATTATTATAGTTTCCTAATTTATTAAATGAATAGAATAAACAATATTTGCTATATTATTAGCAAGTTAAAACAAATAATAATAAACTTTCTTTATACTATTAAATGAAGAGTTTTCAGTATAATTTGTGGTTTAACTAGAATCATCAGAATGAGATAGATTTACTAAACCAAAAATAAATGGACTTGTTTATATTATGGCCCAATTAAAATATATATGAATAGGCCTATATATAAAGATTATTTAACATATTTATAATGGAAAATTTTGATATAAGAAATATCGTATTATTTATTTTAAATTATCTTTATATAAGTAAATAGTAAATTATTCCAAATTTTAAAATTAAAACTCACATCCACATAGCATCAATAATAGTAAAAAATATTAAAAAATAAACAACTAACTGTACAAATAAAAGAAATTTAACATAATTTACATCCTTTTTTTAGGTTTCATTTTAATGTATTATATTTAATTAATAAGAATATTTTCAGGAAATTAAATTTAAAGGAACATTGTGTAACTAAACACTCCCTGAATGGACCCTAATTTCCTTAAATAACCTAATTAAAATTAATTTAAACACTCTAAATTATAAATTTCCTAATAAGTTTTTTATATTAGATTTTTTGAGTTATTTTTTTAATAAAAACTATAAAAAAAAATTATTATTATCATTATTATTATTATAGTAACACATGCCTTTGTTTTTTTCTCTTAATTCCAGATTTTTTTTCTAACTATTCATATGAAAGATAAAAATTTTGAAAATGTCGAAATTATATTTTTTTTATTTATGAGCAAATTAATTTTTTATTCTAATATAATAGTATCACAGAGATAGTCAGGAAATATATAGAGTGAGATCTTGGATTGATTTTTTATTTACATAAAATATAAAAAAAGAAAGGTCAGTCCTTTTCAACTCGTTGCGACAAGTTTCGAAAATTCCATCTTATAATACAAAAAAATGAATTTCCCTAATTGATAGAGTTTAAAATAGAGCTAGGCGCCTATTGGCCCTGTGGAGGGTAACCGGGGAACCGGTTTTGATCGTAACCGCCGTATTGTTGAGGAGGAGGTGGTGGTCCTTGTGGTCCTGGAGGTGGTGGCATTTGACCTCCAGGAGGTCGAGGATATTGACCATAACCACCAGGTGGGGGCGGATAACCTTGGTATGCACCAGGAGGCTGATGAGGAGGATAAACATAGCCTTGAGGACCTTGGCCTGGTGGTGGAGGACCATATGTTTGCGTAGTGGCTGGATGAGATGGAGGTCCGCCTGGGGGAGGCGGACCATATGGAGGTTGTTGCTGCTGTTGTGGAGGTTGTGGTTGTTGTTGAGGTGGAGGACCGCCTGTACCATTATTAGTAGGTGGCTGTGGACCTTGAGATGGTTGCGGTTGTTGTGAAGGAGGAGGCTGCGGAGGGGGTTGTTGGTTTGGTTGTGGCGGTTGTTGAGGCGGAGGCCCATTTGGTGGAGGATAACCACCAGGTGGTGGAGGAGGATACCCAGGAGATTGTTGTTGTTGTGGATTGGCATTCTGTTGAGGATAGGTTTGTGTAGAGGCAGATGGTGCCATTGATGTGCTGTTGGCTTGGGATGTTTGTGTATAAGAGTTAGGAGGATTATTTGGCGGAGGACCTGAGAATGGAGGAGAAGCTGTGGAAGGAGGACCATAAGCATTAGGTCCTGGACTAGGGCCCTGACCTCCGTAACCTTGCGTTTGAGCTGTAGTCGATGGTGGATATGCATTCTGATTTGGTGGTTGTGGTGGCGGAGGGTATCCCTGTTGCGGCTGCGGCGGGGGCTGCTGCGGTGGAGGTTGTTGCTGTTGTGGTGGTGGTGGTTGTTGATAAGGATTGCTGTTGGTGTACGTGTTCTGCTGAGGTGTGTTGGACTGACTGCTGACTGGTCCGTAGCCTTGTTGAGCCGGTGGAGGATAATTACCTTGACCCTGATAAGGGGGTCCTGCATTTGGATTCTGCGGTGGCAAGGGTGGATATCCTCCTGGCGGTCCTCCAGGCTGAGGAGGACCACCATAAGACTGAGGTCCTGTTGGTCCATTGCCGTAACCTTGTTGAGGAGGACCATTTGGAGTCGGATAACCCGGCTAAAGACAAAAACAAAATCAATAGATAAAAATAATTCAAACTAGAGAATTGTGCAAAAATATCGGAGAAAGAAAAATGCTCAAGGTGTGTTAGATAAAAATATGCAAAACATCATCACAACTAATCTGTAAAAAATTAACTAATATATTTAGTAAAGAATATAAAAAAAAAAACTTAAGAAATGTTAGTTCATGCTGAAAAAAAAGATCTTGCAGCAGAATGATTCAGGGTTTACATTCAAACAATAAATTCCTTTTTTTAAATCAACTAAAAAATAGATATAATACATTATATTTTACCTTTTCTTAAACCTTATTGAAAATTGCTATGGAAGATTACGAAGAAATTAAAAAAGTAAGATCTACGAATTTCACAAAACAAAAAAAATATAAAAATCAACCTACATATCCTTAAATTTACATTTTTTCTTTTTCTTTAATATATATGTATAAAATACTTGCTTCCAAAATTCATTTTATGTCAAGCTTAATTTTACTTTTTGAAACTGTAAGTAAATAAAAACCACGAGGGAAGGAGGGGGGGGGAGGGGGGGGACAATTCAGAATTTTAAATATCACTTGATATAATATTTTACAAAATATATTACATAGTAGTAAACACTGGATTAGCGCAAGTTAGGCACTTGCCACAGGCACTTCATACCCTCGTTATGGCATTATATATATACAAGTATATGCCAAAGCCCTAAATGGCCTCAATAGTAGTCGAAAGGAATAATTTAAAAAAAAATATATGAGTTGGGGCTTGGCAGGCAAAATGGAAAGAATAAGCTCTTAGGCTAAGCACACAGAGTTATTCAAAAGCAACTGATAAGCGTTTCGAAATTAGTTGTGAATATTTAAATAGATAAAAGAGACTCGTAACTAATTAGTTAGCAACTTGAGTCGCTTTTCAGTTTCTTTTTGAATTCCTTTGTATTCGGTTAAAATTTTATTCATTATTTTTTTTTCCAAATTACCGTAATATCTATGATTTTGAACATATAAAAAAATATTCTTGATAAAATGTAATCCCTGTATAATAAATAATTAAAAGATGGTTAATATATGTTCATTAGCAGTGCGTTTCCAAAGCATCATTTATCACATCTCATTCCTTTAATCTATATATATGTATATATAAATATAAACACAGACAAAGGCAGAAAAAATCGACTACGTTGCGCTCGAAGAATCCATTGAAGATGCTGATATCAGCCAATAATAAAAATGTATATAAATATATATATAAAACATACTAAAAATAAAAAAAAATTACTACAAATGTTAATGGCAAATGTGTATGCAAAACAAAAATATACAGAAAAGCACAAGAAATAGAGAACCTATAACCAAGGAGTAGGACAAGAGGTCCGGGACTACCTGAGGGGTGCTCGTCGGCGGAGGAGGACCATATTGTGGGCCTTGGGGCGGAGGCTGCTGAGGTGGCTGTTGAGGTTGCTGCGGCGGCTGCTGTTGCGGAGGTGGAGGCTGTTGTTGCTGCTGTTGAGGAGCTTGAGGAGGTGGCGGGGGTGGCGGTTGCGGGTAATTAGGTCCGGATTGTGGTGGTGGCTGTTGAGGTCCTTGCGGGGGATAATTCTGTGGTGGTGGCGGAGGTGGGGGGCCTGATTGGCCAGGTGGGCCACTTGGAGGATAGCCTTGAGGTCCAGGAGGTGGCGGAGGACCCTGTTGAGGAGGAGGTGGAGGCGGTTGTTGTTGTTGTTGTTGCTGCTGTTGTTGTTGTTGAGGCGGAGGCTGAGGCGGCTGTTGAGGCGGTTGTTGTTGAGGCCCGGGCCCAGGCTGAGGGCACGAGTTGCCTCCCGGTTGGGGCTGCTGACCGGGGGGGAACATAATACTAAAAACACGCACACCCGACATACATTCACAAGAACCCCACAAAACAAAACAAAAAAAAAAAAAAAAAAAAAACAAAGAAAAAACACAAATAAGAAAAAAAGATAAAAATAAATTAATAGACAAATAAAACATACAAACAGAAAAACCCTTTTCTTTTATTTTATTCAACAAATAAGAAAATAAAAAAAAAATGAAGAAAATTTATATACAAATTTAAGTTTTCCTATCAGAATATATACAGCTTAGTGATAAATTAGAACAAAAAGAGAGAATTCAGTATAAAAGTTAGGAAGGAAAACGGAAACAGTTGATTTTAAATTATTTTCTTTGGAGTTCTGAATTCCGAAGGATCTAAAATAATATTATGAAGAATATTAAAATAAAACTCTTTATTGTTAAACAAAAAAAAAAAAAAAAAAAAAATATTTAAACTATTTTTGAATTTTATTTTAGAAAAATTTTCAAAATTTTTTATATATTCCTACTGTATTTAAAACGATATTCATATATGCTAAAACAAATTCGTTTAAATCTTATATCTATAACTAGTCAAGTTTGATTCAGGGGGCGCGGGCAAGTGGAAAAATCCGCCGAATATATATTATTTAATTATTTTAATTTATATACCTTTAATAGTGTATGAAATCAACTATTATTTATATAGTTGATATAACTTTTTCTAATTTGTTCTACTAAATGAGTTCGCCCACCCCAACCCTCTTTCCTCCCAAAAAACATATCGCTCATTTGCTGCAAGAGTGTCATAGCTCAAAATTTATATTTTTTCAGAGGGTCTTCTTCTTCTTCTTTCTTCGCCTTAGTCCCGCTTTTCGGGGTCGGCGATATTCATGGGTTTTTGCGAGCGGGAAGGAATAGAACAGGCCGGCCCGTCAAACGGTCTGACGCCTGTTGAAAATATAGAAGGGAAGAGAGTGATATGCAAAGAACAGAAGTACTTCCAGTCCCAGCTAGGGCAGCTCGTGGTTGCCCACAAGATGTGGGCCCCTGAGCTAATATTTTTTTTTTTTTTCAGAGGATCAAAAAAAAAAAAAAATTGTAACATATTTATAACGAAATTCGAATTAAAAATGGTAGATAGCTATACAAATTAATTCTTTATTATCGAAAATATCACTGGTACACCTTCTACAAAGCTTCTTTTTAACTGAAATGTTACTGTTTTGAAGTCAACAATTAAATTTTAAAAAAATTTGCGATTCAAAAAAAAAAAAAAAAAAAAAAATATACGCCCCCGGGTTTGGCGTAGTAAGTAGCGCGCCTACCTCCTATACCAAACGTCGCGGGTTCGGACCCAGGCAGTCCGATGATTTTATTTAAGCCATTTGGATACCAGATGACTTAAATAGAAATGCCTGACCCTACAATAGATATATTCTCTACAACGGTTATCGTCAAAGTCTTATATGGCCTAAGTTGCCGAAAAGACTATGAATGTGTGTGTGAATGTGAGTGTGAATGAGAAAAAAGTGTGAATGTTTTTTTAAAACAAAAAAAAAAAAAAAAAAAATATATATATATATATATATATATATATTACTGTGAGTATGAAAAGCTCGGACATGTCCTTTCGCCAGATAAGAGCTTTTTTGTTATCCTTACTGTGTCAATAACTCAATAAGGGCGATTTTTGAATTTGACGATATTGTAGCAAATGAGCGACATATATAACCACTGAATGATCTCAAAATTATTTTCAGGGTCAAGGTCAAAGTCAGGGCCGGAACTACAAGATTTTTTAGGGGGTGCAAAATTTAATTTGCCGCCCCCTCCTTAAAACTTTCTATACAAAATTCATATCATTTTACCTTTTTTTTAGTAAATCTTTCTTTAATTGCCGCCCCCTGATATCTGCCGCCCGGGGCACATGCACCCACTGCCCCCCCCTCCCTCTAGATCCGGCCCTGATTTAAGTAAACATTTAATTTTAGGTTTCTATTTTCAAAATGTTTTCTCTACGTGTACTTAGAGAAAATACAAGCTCAGATTAAATTTTGTTTGGCATATATGAGAATAATATTTTATAAGCTCAGTCGAGACAAGAAAATTTTAAATTTATTTACAAAGCAGTGCAAATTGGAAGGTGAAAAAAACCGGGACCAATAAGGTAAAAGCGAGACAAGAAAAATTTATATATACGGATACGGGTATGAAAATATCCAGAAAGGAAATGTATTATACATAAAAAAATTTTATAAAGCCTTTGTTCAAAAGAGGAGTTTCGAGATTAATTTAAAAATTTGGTTGAACAAAACCAAGATTTAAAATGTATTGCTAACAACTCGACTGATATTAAATATATGAAAAATGCTGTAAATATTTAATTTTCTTTTATTATCTCGCTACCTTGCAAGTGAATCTGTCAGATTATTGAATGATATAAGTCGAAATAATTCTCCCTTTCAAGTCTAAATTATCACGGGATTGAATGAAATAGGAAAACTAAATTTAATTTTTTTATTTCTGAAAAAATATTAATCTTATAATTATTCGTAATTTAAAAGTATAATGTACCTGTCCTCCTGGTTGCTGATTAGGGTACTGTCCAGGATATCCTTGCTGCGGAGGCTGTTGAGGATAATTTTGTGGATGCCCTCCACGGTAAGGCTGAGGAGCTCCAGTGTTCATTGGACCTAAATGTAAATAAAATCAATAAATATTTTGAAATGAATTCACAAATGTTATAAATATATACACTCAATCTTTTAACATTATTTTGAGTATATTTCTTGGCTGATAGATCAAATGACTCCCAGGAATCGAACTCCGTTCATGTTAGAGAACTAGGGTTAAAGAAAATAGGAAAATGATTAGGCTAGTGATTCCGGGTTTCATTCCCCGGCGGTCTGGGTTTATCGATCAATAAAGAAATAAACCCCCAAATAATGTTAAATAATAATCTGACTTGTCAAGTCTGAATATTAAAGTATAGTGATCTTACGTTGCTGCATGTTTTGCTGATTGGGCATCATCTGTCCTCGATAAGCTCCTTGCTGTTGAGGTGGTTGGGGAGGTGGCTGTTGGGGCTGCCCCTGGGGTGGAGGAGGGCCTTGCTGAGGCTGAGGTTGTCCGAAATTGCCCATAGGTGGTCCTTGGGAGTTGGGAGGCATATCTCCACCTCCTTGCATGTTGGGTCCTGGAGACATGCCTTGCTGGCCTGGTGGAGGACCATGCATGCCATGTTGCGGACCACCTGGAGGCTAAAAACAAACAATATTTCCAAAATCATATTTTTACTTTTCTTATTTTTTATCAGTAAGAGGAGTAGAATTACCAATCTTTCATTATAAGGTTGCATCTGATTTTTACTTTTTAGTATAGTATATAAAGAGAAAGTATTGTAATCGTCAAAAAAATTCGACTTTGAAATTTTGATGTTGCTACACGTTTTAGACTCTCTGAGTTCAAAAAAAACCTCAAGTTTTGGCATTATGTATGTGTGTGTGTGTGAACACGATTTCTTAAAAACGCAAGCACTCAGATTGATGAAATTGGTATGTAGGCAACTCCTTACACTAAAATTGTAGATTTCTATCAACTTTTGGAGTAAATTCGTCACTTGGAATTAGTACTTTACTTAAGTTTTTTCACAAATTTTGAAATTTTCAATTTTTTGTCATATTATGAAAAATTAGTCTATTTTAAAATGTTTTTACTCTTTGACATTTTTTTCAAAAACCGAATAGTTTTTGAATAATAAAAAGACATTTTTCTTTAATTTTGAAAAAAATCAAAACAAAATCATAGAGAACATTAAAAAACATGTAAATATAAACAACTTCATTGGTTTAATGAATTTGAAAATGAATTTGTGAAACAAATGAATTTGTTCATTTACGGTTCATTTACCTGTTTTTTAATAACAGCTGTATGATTTGATTTTGATTTTTTTTAAAATTAACAAAAATGTTTTCCTTCGTTGATTATTTCAAAAACTATTCCATTTTAGAAAAAATGTCAGAGAATAAAAACTTTTTAAAATTGAGTAGTTTATCAAAATATGACAAAAAATTGAAAATTTCAAAATTTGTGAAAAAACTTTTTATGTAAAGTACTACTTGAAGGTGACGTATTTACTCCAATAGTTGATAGAAATCTACAATTTTAGTGTAAGGCGTATATACCAAATTTCATTGATCTGGCTGGTTGCGTTTTTAAGCAACCGTGTTCACACACTAGACGAGAAAGTTTTGGGGAAATTATTTCCGATTTATTTTAAAAATTAATTTGGCTTTTACAAATAATTATAATTAGAATATTCTTGAAAAAGAAACAAATATTCATGGTTTCTGACGGGCATATTGGGTCCTTCCTATGAGTTAGCGCACCAGGAGTTAAGCGGGAATTGGCATTATTGGCAAACACCTGTCGGATGTTTCCGATTGTTTGCAGCCAGGAAGGAAGCTTCTATTATTAAATCAAACTCCTTTGTCGCAAGACGTTTCGGCCAATTTTATTGTGTTATCTTCAGTTGCTTAAGAGTTTTTTTAGAAGTTGTTAATCGTCTTTTCATAAGCCAGTTTTATAC